>JARACY010000668.1:0-81326 GCA_029255725.1 Scrobipalpa atriplicella
TGGGGTAGGTCAAAGGCGTAAACAACCTAAACAAAGGTCGTTCCGCCACGTCTGACAAGTTTTGAGGGTTATTCCAGATATATCTGTATATTGCTAATAGTGACAGGTTGTCAGCCCATCGCCTAAATTACAATACTGAAACCCTTGAATCCCTTAGCTGGTTTTTACAGCATGCGCATGAGGAAATGCAGCTAGCACATTCTATGCTTTTCTATCACTCCCAGTCCAGTAAGGTATATTACATAGGTTGAAATATGAAAAAAAAAATTTGGCCTTCCCATACAATGGAAACAGCGGCTCGAGTCATTTTGTATGGGGGGGGCATTTTTTTTTCATATTTCAACCTATGTTTCTTGGGGAAAGTTGTTCAGTTTTATGGGTAGGGATCACATCCTAAAGTATATGGTTTGTTTTACAAGTAAAAGACATCCTTCAGCGTATCCCCATGAGGTATAGTGTTCTGCATATTTTCAGCGTTGTGCCTCTGGATTGTCAGGCTTATACCCGAAGCTAGTTTAGTTTAGTTTAGTTTAGTTTATTTATTTCACAATACAGGTTTCACAATATAATTAAATTACAATCAATAATATAATGTCCGCCGTAATGTGTATAAGTTAGGTAGCAGAATGGTAGCAGTAATGATTTATTTTTCTTAAAAAGGGAATAACTACACGATGAAGTTCCTACCTTGTCTACATTGATATCAATATTGGTGTATAAATGACGTACCAGTTGGGTGACGGACTCATCCCAAACAACAACCTATGTTTGCGCGCGAAACCGACCGAAATAAGAATTCCACAGAACACACACAAACAAACATACAAATATTTGCACTACGTATCAAAGAGCGTTTCAATCTGTAACAGGAAAGGATGGGAATTGAGTTGGGTAATATCCGAAATATCCGTATGTATGTCGCAGGATCATGATTTAAAACTTATTATTTAAATAAAATACTTGTGCCGATTCTGTTGACAACTAAACTAAATTCAGTTTGTCCTGTCACATTCTATTAATTAAAAAGAGACAGCAATGCAACAGCTGATTATTTTCCTGACAAAGTGACGTTACGTAAACTTTAGTAGGTGACAGGATCAAACTAAAATAAATTAAGTTGGGTCTACAACAGAATTGTTTTCTGTGAGAGATTTAGATGTTATTTTCTAATATGTGTGTCTTTACTGCTATAAACTGTTACCTTTCCGGACATTTAAGCCCGTATTTATAATCAGCTCTCAAGAGTGACAGCTAGTTTGAGTTCGTATAAGAAATGTAATTTCAGTACAAAACGGTCTGTCAAATCTACACTTAATACTGCACTCAAACTTGAGATCGCTTTATAAATACGAGCCTTAAAGTTTACGTATACCTAGCATTGTCCCACCACTACACTAAGTAACAACAAGCATGGCTCATGGCAGTACAAATATTAGAGATTTCGCTTCGAGTGTGGATGGATGGGGCGCGAGTGTTTAGTTTGAAACTTGGTTTGTTGCGATGCCTCCTTAAAAAAATAACAGCTTTTTGGAGTTCAATAAACTTTGCGTATCATTGGTTGAAGCAGGATTGAATCAGAATAATGTTGATGTTTCTTTTATTATATATTATTTATACAGGTACGTCATTTATACACCAATATTGATATCAATGTAGACAAGGTAGGAACTTCATCGTGTAGTTATTCCCTTTTTAAGAAAAATAAATCATTACTGCTACCATTCTGCTACCTAACTTATACACATTACGGCGGACATTATATTATTGATTGTAATTTAATTATATTGTGAAACCTGTATTGTGAAATAAATAAACTAAACTAAACTAAACTAAACTAGCTTCGGGTATAAGCCTGACAATCCAGAGGCACAACGCTGAAAATATGCAGAACACTATACCTCATGGGGATACGCTGAAGGATGTCTTTTACTTGTAAAACAAACCATATACTTTAGGATGTGATCCCTACCCATAAAACTGAACAACTTTCCCCAAGAAACATAGGTTGAAATATGAAAAAAAATGCCCCCCCCATACAAAATGACTCGAGCCGCTGTTTCCATTGTATGGGAAGGCCAAATTTTTTTTTTCATATTTCAACCTATGTAATATACCTTACTGGACTGGGAGTGATAGAAAAGCATAGAATGTGCTAGCTGCATTTCCTCATGCGCATGCTGTAAAAACCAGCTAAGGGATTCAAGGGTTTCAGTATTGTAATTTAGGCGATGGGCTGACAACCTGTCACTATTAGCAATATACAGATATATCTGGAATAACCCTCAAAACTTGTCAGACGTGGCGGAACGACCTTTGTTTAGGTTGTTTACGCTCTGCCTACCCCATTAGGGTAAAAAGGCGTGATTATATGTATGTATGTATGTAATATACCTCGGGGAATGTTGTTCATCAAATCGTGGTAAAAATACCAACAGATCTTTATGAAACAACGAAAAAACACTAGAGTCTGTTCGAAAAGAGAACAGGCATGGAATTTGAGGGCGCGCATTTGTATTTAATTAACTGTCGCTTGGTCATGTGAGGATTATGCCCAAGTCTTTAACAGTAACCTTCTACATTAAATTTTGGAGGTTTTAGGTCAAAGACCTAGGCATAAACGCCACGCAACCAGCCGTGGGATAGTTAATACAAATGTGCGCCCTCCGATTCTATGCCTGTTCTCTTTTCGAACAGACTCTAACGAACATATGAGTGTAAATGTAAAAGAATAATACACAAAAAAAAATACAATACGTATTGACTTTGTGCGACAAAAGATTTCTCCATGAGATTTCTACTGAACGGAAGTGGCTGACAACTTAGAGGGGCAACTGAGAACAACCCATTGTGATACTTGTCAGTTTCGTCTCGCTACACACTTCGCTACGGGGAAAACATACAGGGTGTTATTTGGGGCTATATTCTTTTTCCACTTCAAAAAGAGGAAGAAATTATAGTAACTGTACCATACATACATGCATAAAATCACGCCTTTGTCCCTAACGGGGTAGGCAGAGCGAAAACGACCGAAAGGTCAATCCGCCACGTCTGACAAGTTTTGAGGGTTATTTTCAGATGGTCATGTGTATTTCTATAGTGACAGGTTGTCAGCCCATCGCCTAAATTACAATACTGAAACCCTCGAATCCCTTAGCTGATTTTTACAGCATGCCCGGGAGAAGATGCAGCTGGCACATTCTATGTTTTTCTATCACTCCCAGTCCAGCATGGAAGAGTAACTGTACCTATTATGTATTTTTATGCATTGTCCGATTTCTTCACCAAAGATTGGCTGAATTTTGTTTTATTTTTACTGACGTAAAGTGTACGTATTATGTACTTTTTCATTTCTCATACTCGGAAAGTAGTGTTGTTTTGATCTGACTATTGGGTGGAAGATGCTGCTTTCCTTTCACAGGGAAGGAATAACTCATACAAATTTCATCCCCACCTCTACTAAGTCTGTGATCCCCACCCTAGGGCGGGAATGAACTTTAAAAATAGAACTGCTTGAATTGCTGTCAGCTGTGAAGACTTTTTTTCATATTAAAAAAAAAACTTTATGAAATGTCGTGACTTTTTAACCAGCTAGTGTCACTGGCCAGTGTGAATTTAGCGCAAACTTGCGATGCGAGTGCCGCGACAAAATTAAAAAATAATAATTAAAAAGTCAACACAAATTGGCGGGATAGGCTCGTATTTATAAAGCGATCTCAAGATTGAGAGCAATATTAAGTATGGATTTGACAGATCGTTTTGTACTGAAGTGACATTTCTGAGACAAACTCAAACTCGCTGTCACTCTTGAGAGCTGATTATAAATACGGGCCTTTTTATTTTCCTCATATTCTAAATGAAAAGTAGAGTCATTGCCACGGGTAGAAGAATCAATTCCTCTCGGACTATAGCCGCCCTCGCTGCGCTCGGGCGTCTAACTACCTCGGGAATTGATTCTCTTCCACCCTAGTCTATGAATCTACTATTGAGGTGGTCTCATACAAGTTTAATCGAAATATTGTTTTTTTTTTTTAGGATAATACAGAAGACCGACAAGCAGGCAACCTTGCGCAAATTGGCCGAACTAGTATGTAAAATACAGAAAATTTAATAGTTTTATTTCGATAAGTATCTATGAGAGCATCCTATACATCCAAACTTAACTTTACCGCCTTATTATTTTGACATAGAGATATAAGCTCGTATCTATAAAGCGATCTCAAGATTGAGAGCAATATTAAGTATGGATTTGACAGGCCGTTTTGTACTGAAAAATTCTGATACGAAATCAAACTCGCTGTCAGTCTCAAGTGTTGATTATGAATACGGGACATAGTTTTCAGAGCTATTATAGTTGATGTAGTAACACATTTTATCCGCTTAGCAATTACCCAGCCGCTAGAATATACGCTACATCTAACCATACAACTTTATGCAGCGCTGCAGCCGCTTGACAGATTTATAGTCTTGCCAGATACGCGGTACGCTTGTCGTTGCAACAGTATACCTATAGGCATATATATACCACAATATACGAATATAAGGCCCGTATTTATAATCAGCTCTCAAAAGTGACAGCGAGTTTGAGTTCGTATCAGAAATGTCATTCCAGTACAAAACGAACTGTCAAATCCACACTTAATATTGCTCTCAATCTTGAGATCGCTTTATAAATACGAGCCTAAGTTGCGAATTGCTTGGTGTGAATCTTAAACTCTTGAAATGGAGGCCGTAGGTTCGAACACCAACGACGTAAACACAAAGCATCAATGCTAATAATAATGTTGTTCAATGGGTTTAAATGCAAAAGTTCACATCAGTATGGTCGCTTACATTGATCGACAAATAACAAAGTTACCTCCGAAGCATGGAAGCGTTTCCTTGACAGAATCAAGGCTTCAGCCTGCATTGTCCTGACTGCTGTGGAGGATAACACAAAGGATAAATTGATTGCATCTGTGTTCTCAAATCGGACCTGGCAAAAATAAAATGCCGTCATTTGTCAGTCTCTTACTGTTGGTCGTCTCTGCATTCTCGCCGTATCTCGAGAAGCGAGGGCGCGTCGTAAAAGGGGCATAAACCCGTTTCTGCATGATTTGCACTTAGATTGAACATCTGATTGTGTTTGACGGCGCGGTTAGCGAAACATACTGCATGTATACTTCAACACATTGAAGTAGAACATTGAAAAGTATTGGTTCGATTCTGTTGTAGTCAAGTGGAAGGTAAAAATTCATGCTTTCAAAGACAAAGTACCTAGTTTAATCTATTCAAAGAAAATCTTTGAACATGTATTTATTACAAAGTTTATAAAAACTCACGAATCTGAACAACTCACTCTAGACTAGAGCAAATAGTAGATGTCGTAGCAATTGTCGTAGCAAATGTCTACGGTTATTCGTAGCAAGTTCGTAGCCCTTTCAAAAATAATACTTCCGAGCGATTTTCCCTCAAAAGATGCTCAAAATCTTTTCGCATGCAGTAAAGTGGCTTGGCATGCATATTTTCACGACATCGTTTCGGAAATGTCAATCAACGATGTTTATTAATGATTGACATTATGGGTACTTGACTGGGTAGCTTAAAAAATTCAAAACGTAGTAAAACTGATGGCTAAAAATATTGTGGATTTCATTCATCATTATAAAAAAAAATGCACATTTAGATTTTAATAATCGAGTTAAAAGTATATTAGTTATTGATATGAGTAGTCAATATTTACTAAAATGTGACGTCATAACTCACTATTTTCATACAAAAAAGCGTTTTTGACATTCCATAAAAAGTTGCTGATTTGACTAGTTGAAAAGTAGCCAGAAATGGGCTAAAAAGGAAATTAGCGGATTAACATAGTGGGCGAATTCCTAGCAGCTGCCTTTTAGTCCTGATACAAGAATAGACCTCAATTCAACTAGGTTTTTTCGTATATTGCATTTAACTTTTCGTCCCTACGTAGAGCCCTTTTAAAAAGCCGTATTTAGGTCGCAAGAAGTAAACAGATGTGACGCACACATAAAGGGCACTCATGACTTTTTTTTTTTCATGTCAAAAAGCATTTTGCTACATGGTGGTACAAAATTACAGATGAAATTAGTAGTTTTAACTACTGATTTAAATTATAATTATAAATATCTATGTACATGGGGTTAGTTAGGGTAGGAGTCAGATACAAACGTGGTATTGTCGCATCATCTTCTGCAACCTACATGATCGTCAATTGACCGACTTTTTACCAAATCTCACCATCACTTCACTCGCTTCAAAAAAGGGAGGTTGTATTTGACTGTATTTTTTTTTTTACTTAGATTTATCTTTTACGCTCAGAGACATAATTGAGTTTAATTTTTTTCCTATCAGCTCTTTGTTGATAGGTACATATTTTGTTCTATGCCATTGCCAAAATTAAAAGTACATTTTTTACCATAAATTTTTCAGATTTTGTACCACCTTGTACTAACACAGGGAAAACCACTTTTTTCTCTTCAGTGATTACGTGAGATAGGTTATTATATTTGTATCGGCATTTAGTCTTATGCTTTTACGGATTTCTTCACAGTGGAATGTGTAACATGCTTTATGAACATAAGTGAAATTCACGTGTTTATTTTTGCTCTTTTTGTAATATCACTGAGGGTTGAAATGACGCTTAATTTTACGAAAAAAATTTAAAAGAAAGTTTAAGTGGCATATTTATGTCTATTGGATTGGAACGATCCCGCGGCAAAAATCACGGGATATAAACTGACGACCCTGGCGATCCGTGCCGTTGATGTAACTGACTGACTGAGCTCATGTCTTCATACCACTCGGAACGGGATGAATCGTATAGATCCAAATACTACTCATGGGAAATTTTCGTTAGTTGCATTCTAGCAGCCATAACTCAAACCACACTAAAACAAGCAATAACTAATTTTCCTATCAATTAACCAACATAAAGACCCCCCAAATAAACCCTATAAACCTTACTTAGAGATACGTATAAAGATTAGTGTAATATCTTTATATATCGTCTAGAGCCAGCATGAATATCTGGAGACCTTAACTCCCATCCCGTTGCGCGCAGCTCCATAAAATATTTTACGCCGTCGTAAAAGTGAGCCGTCGTACCTAATGTTGACGATTCTGCTACTGTTAATGTGGTTGGGCTTTGTGATACATTGCTCGCTTTTGTTTTCAAGCATCTGACGTTGTTTGAGTGCAGAATCGACTTAGCGCAAGCTATTTCTGTTCTGTCAGATCCGGTAGAGCGCGATGCCAGATTGATGTTTTGTGTTGCATGTAAAAGTTGAGATACAAGAAATAATCAAAATGATACAAAAATCATGAATATTATCAAAACGTTCATTTTTCGATGATGCTATGGGGTTAAAAAGGCAATACAATTTTTCTCTACATAATATTTTTGTAAAGATCGTAATATTTTTCATAACACTCCAGTCATATTGCCACGTACGACTGAACTGTACCAGCGCTGTTGGTTGTCTGACACTTCATCCTTTAACCAGTGTTGTATATCAAAATACTACACCAATTTTCCAACAATAGACAAACTTATAGCAGAATCAGCCCGGTAGCACAAGTTGGCGCGATTTGAGTGTAGGCGCTAGTGAAATGAGCGCGAAATTAGACGCTTTCGCATAAAGCGCGTATTGCGCGCCCATTGCGAACTTTCGACAAATATTTTTACTGCCTTTTTACTGTGATGACGAATCGAATGAGCTAGAATAGATTTATTTATATGCAGAATGATACTAGGAAGGTTTCTAGGCCGTCGTGCGATATTTTATGACTGATGTATGGGCTTAGTGATATTGATATTTGTTCTTCTGATGCAAACGATAAGTATTTTTGTTATGTTGTATGTTGGCACTCGCATTCATATGTTTCATTTACAAATATTTCTTATTGCATTATAGTGGGGCAAAGGGCTCTCAAACCTGATTACAACCCATAGGTACCTCAACTCGATCATCATCAACCACAATAGCCCACTTCTTCTCCTTGTCGAGAGGGTTTTTCGAGTTGACTTACGACCCGATGAACCCCGGTGTCGGATTTTTTAAAGCGCGTAATAGCACAGCTAATAGGCCTCTGAAATATGGTAACGATAACGACCATATCAATGACAGCGAGCGGGACCGACGGCCGAACGTGCCATCATAATCATGTGATTCAGCCTGCATTGTCCTAATCAAACTGAGGAAAATTTCAAAAAGTGATAAAATAACAAACATCAACATTTTGTCCCCCTTGGAATCGAACCCAGGACCTCCTCATCGTGAGCCCAAGGCTTAGCCACTAGACCACCAAGGAAGTTTAACACACACGGGTCTGCTTATATTGCAACTCACAATATATTAATACCACAATAATATCCCCAGGAGCATAACTTAACTTACCCCTGTTAACTTGAAGTAACTTGAGCTAAATGTTAATCAGTAACGCAAACAGAGTTAACCGTTCGGAAGCCAATAACGGTTATAACGGTTAACGGTTAACAATTCGCCCTTGAGCTCGGTTCAACTTAACTGCACCGATAGCTTACATTGCAGACTACTAGGATAAAAACCGTTACTGGATGTGCCAAATCAGGTTATAATTATGCTTACGCTTGAAATCGAATTAGAATTAATGAGACTGGTCCTTTGCCAGACAATAACTTACACTGAAAATGGTAACGCTTCTGACGAACACATTTCTAAACAATTTTATATTAATTCTATCACATTCTTAAGAGACTACACCAACTCCGAGTTACCGAAGATGCACAGGGAAGACATTTATAAAATAAACACTGAATTTGCGATGCTAACTGGCATAAGTTGACAATAACGTTAATTTAGAGAAATATCTCCCAGAAAAATTCCAACGGTCAGTTTAATGACTATCAATACACACATTATTGATACTGATACGTTAATCTAAAAACAGAGTCCACTGAAATGAACCCTATCTCCCAACTAAGAAGCATTTTAACGACTATGGGACATTCTTCTTTCACATCCAGTAATACTTTACATCTGTCCTAGAACCGCATCCGCAGGTCGTCAAAGCAAACTGAGTGAAAATATTCGCTCACAGCGCCGACAGCGAATGTTGTAAAAACTGGAGTGGATAAGGCAATCTATCCATAACTAGGGCTCGTACTTATAAAACGATCTCAAGATTGAGAGCAATATTAAGTGCGGATTTGACAGATCATTTTGTACTGGAATGACATTTCTGATACGAACTCAAACTCGCTGTCACTCTTGAGAGCTGATTATAAATACGGGCCTAGGGGACGCCCACGTCCTGCCAGCGCCCCCAATTCTCTTATTTTTTTGCAAATGACAGACCATTGTCAGTCCAGCGCCAGCCTGAGACCATGATGACGATATTTGGTATTCTGATAAAGTTCAAACTTGAATCGTATTGCGTTGGCATGGTCTCGGCCTCGTCTCGGCACGGTCCTTTCATTTTGCCTAGAGTGACGTCATTTCCGGTGTAGTCTCCTGTTGTGTCGTATAATCTACCACAAAAACTACCAAAAACTTACGTAGTAGGTAAGTACAAGGAGAATTTATTATAAAAAATTTATAAAACGCTATACTTCTAAAAGAAATACGATTTGAGTTAAATTAAAACATATTTATTGATATAAATGCTTGAAACGTAATCAGAAGTGTATTTTACATAAGTAAAAATACTTGTTTGTAATACTAGTTAAAACTTACGGACAAAAGTAATGATATCCGATATCCCACCAAAAACATAAATGTGAAAGTAGAAGCCAAGTTCATGGTGGTGTGGTTTGCACAAAAAAAGTAGTAAGATCTGAAATGGGAGCCAAGCATAGGGTTTATTAATACTCAATACTCAAATATTTATTGTATTCCATGAAGTATACAGATGAAGTATACTATTACAGTAATTCTTGGCTCTTCAATTAGGATTATTTCATTGGACTTGGCCGTTGATGAGCATAATACGATCTGCCTTCTACAACGACCAAGTCACATGAAAATGATCCTCACTTTATTCAAGAGCTAAAAATTACTATAAAAAACCTTAGACTTGGCTCCTTCTTTAGATCTCACTACTTTTTATGCAAACCACGCCACCATGAACTTGGCTTCCACTTTCACATTTATGTTTTTGTGGGATATCATTACTTTTTGTGGGTAAGTTAATTGATCTTTTAATTATAAAATAATATATATAAGATGTTCCAACATTACTATATATATATATATATCTTCATATTCAATTTGAACTTCCTATAACACCCATTCAATTCAATATAGGCAACTACTGGTTGGTAAAAAAAAACACATTTTATTGATTTTTATATTTGCGACATTTTTTTATTCATTGTTTTAAATCAGGAAACTGAGGCCCACATTAAGGTGGTATGTTGAGCTCAGTGGGGCCCCCATAAGAAATAAATTTACTGTCTCAAATACAAACATTTTAATGAATATTTTACGTTTTGCGCCAATCGGAAGTAATTCTTCATTTTGTTATCCATAAGGTCACAATTTATACTAAATAGTATCTAAGCTTTGAATGTCGTGGTAATAGTGGTGTTCTGGAGTCCCAGGTGCGGTGTTCAATATGGGGGTCATCGTTGTAGCCCGAAGTGGATACCCACTATCACCTGAAATGATAAGATAACATAAAGTTACCTATATTTATTGCCTTATAAAAACAAATATCAATTTAGACTCAACTTAACTTAAAACTAGTTAATCAGGCAACAGGAAGTGTCTCAGCTTTATGCATGCGTAGAGTCACAGCACGACACTACCACAGAATAATAAATACTTAGTATCTACACTACACACTACGCAGCGCTGATTATCAGTCACCCTTTCTCCTTATGGTTATGGTCTTATATGCAGGAGAATGGGTAACAGAGGGCTGTGACTATTTAATTTACTTTTATTGTAGTGCTGTGATTCATCCATTACTAACTAACTATATTTTATATTATTATTTTTGTTTTTAGTAGTAAGTCGTGTCTTAATAAGTGTTTCAATTAATTAATTTCATCATAGTTTGTAAAAAATATGCCCATTGCCATATAAATACAAGTTGAGAATTTCACTAACTACCTAATAAAATAAAAAATCTAAAAATAAAAATAACCATCGATTTGCTGAAAATACTTCTGTAAATCACAGATTTTTTAATGATACTAGGTACATAAGTTTTACCCAGTAAAAAAACTTGCTCTCCTAAATTTGAAAGGTTGGAGAGGTGAACGCTGAGAGGATGGCCTTGCCACACAGTTGAATCGTGGGCTGATCTCGGCGAACTGGCGTCGACACATATGATATTTAGGTCCGAATCACAGATCTAAAAAAAAGTCACAAGTCTATTTAATAAAAGTAGCATAACTGAAGGCAGAAAACTAGTAATAATAAATTTACTTGATGTAAGTAACCTAGTTTTTTCTTTGGATGCCACTCTTTGTTGACGCAATGCGGTGAAGATGGAATGATGGTAAATATTAATGAATTAATGGACGTATGTATTTAGCATTATACCAACACAAGTAATGTACTTACATTTAAAGAGTGATAACCCTTTCTATTGAAATATCTCTCCTCGTGGTACTCGGGCCTTATAATAGCGACATGAGTGCCGTCAATTGCGCCCAGCACGCCTGGTATGTGGAATCTATAATAGAATCTGTAATTTGTAAAGGTTATGATTATCATTGGGTTTATCTTTATTAACATATAGCTTTTTATATTTGAGAAAATGGGATTTTACCTTGATTTAAGCTTATTCCTCTCTTCAAGTGATGTTGGCCACTTAATATAGTGGCCGTAAACAAGATTCAGGGCCCGTGTAACCTGTCTCACAGCTCTCGACACCGTAGTCTGGGAAACATTGTGGCACCCGCTTTGCCCCACTAGGGTTTGATAGGAACCCGAAGCATAAAAGGAAAGGGCAATGAGAACCTAAAAAATAAATTTTTTTGTTGTTCACAATGTTTACATTAGTTTTATTTTAGACTTGCTTTTTGTCCCGCGGTTTAGTAAGTGTGTAAAAGTTGGTAAAATGTCTTTCCCATGGGAATGACAAATTTTTCTCCCCTCGATTCAGTAGTTTTTGAGTTTCTTCGTTACAAACCTACATACACAACACATACACACACAAAAATACAAGTCTTTCCTCTTCTTCTGTCGTATGGGTATCAAGCAAGGTATCAAGTCGATCGACCCATGAGTCTAAATTTCCTCTTTTATATATAGTGTAGATGTAGATAGATACTTAATACTATGTTATGTAGGTGTACCTTTAATTTTAGACTTATACCATCAGCTCTTTTTGGCTTGGGTATAAAAGCCCGTAAATTCATAACCAGCCATTTTACGGAAATTTTGTCCAGCCGATACGTCTTCATAAATTCCTTATCGGAAAGGTCGTAGCCGGCGTCGCTGTAGCACTCTTATAAGCTGCCGGCGGCGAACAGCAATATCAGCAAATTTTAAAACGCGCCACCGTAAAATAGGCGACGTGAAAGGCCTCATTTTTAAAACAAAATGAAATTAATTAATTTAAGTTCAATGCAATCAATGCACAAATTACGCACAAATGATGAAGAAAAAATTGCAATGGCAGCTCATTTGTCATAATGACAGGCCTGTCATTCCATCGATGCCACTGGATTATCAGTGATTTACCACTGAAAGGAAATTTGGTATTCTGCTAAATTTTGGAATCAATCGCATCAGACTATCATGGTGTCGTAATCGCCTCACACATGCCAAGCCCCTAATGCGCATGCCTCAGAGATGTCTAGGTGTGATCTAAATTCCGGTGTTGCCCGTCAAAAGCTTCCACAAAAACTACCAAAAACTTACTAGTACAAAGAGAATTTATTCAAAGATACCAAGTTCGATTTTATTATTTTCTTGTCTAATCAACCATTATACTTACAAATTAAACACGATTTTGTATTAAACAGAACATAATTCTTCAATATAACTACTTGGCATATATTTAAAAGTGTATTTTACATAAAAAAGTAAATAACGTTGGCTGTTGCAGCGCAAAACTTTAGATCTTTGCTATAAGAAAAAGCTACTTGGAAAAAAGTAGGTGCCTGTCAACAACTTTTTTCAACTGCCATGATTATTATGATCACATTATAAAAGCTAAATATGTACCTACTATGCATGATCGTAATATTGCATTGAGGTTAAAATTAGTAAGTAACTTATAAAATCCACTGTAACACATTCTGTCTTATTTATCGTGTAATTCCGTGACACATACGTGCGCTCATCAGCAGGTAACACTTTTTTGCTTACAATGAATAACATGATGATGTTTATGCATGTCTTGCTTTTATTTACAGAATATAAATAAATAATAACAGGACCGTGAGCGAGCGTAGACCACGGTCGGACAAACCACGCTCATCGACTTTATGGAGAATCACCTACTACAACTGGCACTTGGCACACTGCACGCGTACAACAGAGGGTCACAATTTCGGCGCTACGGCTGCGGATAGATAGTGCAGGCAAACAGCATCTCAATTCAATCAGATTGCACCCAAAAAATCAATCACACACCACACTCAAGAAAAGTGTACACGACTTAATATATTCTTCTTGATTTATTTAAATTAATTGTGTTTTTTGTACGTCAATAAAGTTTATTTGGTTGAGACAGTGGTCGAATTTCATTCATTTAATCGTGCTTTCATTTCCACATTTATATTATAAAAATTGGTTAAAAATTACATAGAATTTTCCACCTGTTTTTTTTTCGGTCATATTGTACAAATGAAGAGAGGAAATCAAAAGTTTTCGTGTGTTGTACTTAATATATAAGCGAAATGCTGGCAAACTGCAATACATAAATATTATAATATAAAAAATCACCCTTAGCATATATTAACACTGGCCTTAATAGATAATCTAATATGCATAATAGCAGCTTAAGCTAAATCATGGAGCTCAATACCTCTGTTAAACCCACCAAGTACGTAACGTGGCAGAGTGTTATTTTCGTTTGTCGATTTGAAAAGTAAGAAATTTGAAATTTGCCGTGCGCAGGGTTTGAACCTGCGACCGTTGGAGTGCCGTTCTGCCAACTGAGCTACCAAGCGGTAGCCAACTTGGCGAATCTTTGAAATCCTTACTTAACACGTCACAGTGAACGTTATTCCGAAGGCTACATTTTTAATTTGTTACTTTTCATATTTTAGAAATAAAACCATATACAAAACTTCCCATGTTAAATAGCGCTGAGAGTGCAAAATACCCTCAAAATGTGGTTTCGTAAATTAAGCGACGTGTAGGGCCTCATTTTATATGAAAATATATACACACTAACCGAATCCACTATGAAAATAGGTATGGTTGTTCAATGGCGTCAGTACGGCCAAAATCGCATGGAGGCGAAACGTCAAAATTTAGTAGAATACGAAATTAACATGCCGTCATGAAGCCATCGAAGAGCAGAATACCAAAAAACATCGTGGCGGTTCGGTGGTTCAGTACGACGCGGTTCTAGATGAACGTGGGCGGGGGCCCTGCAGTACAAGGAGAACTGTCAAATCTCAAGATGACGGTGTTAGTTCCTTTTTTCGCCGTGCTCATTTAAAGCGTGGCCATACATAAACGTCAAATTTTAGATTGACCTGTCAAAAATCACAGTGGCATCCTGTAGCAAGTCATTGAAACACCATTGAAACACCATTGTGACACCATTGGAAAGACATTGATCTCTAAAAAAATTAACAGAATACGAAATCTTCAAAATGTCACCATTGAGACGACATCGGCATGCCATTTTGACACGATTCATTTAGCAGACTTGAGGCCAGTGGACTTGTATGGTTAGTATGTTAAACTAATGGTTAGGCCGCATTAGAACTGCACTGCAGCGGTGCGGCGCGGCACGTCGCGACAAAATATTTTTTGTAACAATGTATTAACTGACATAAAATGCAGTTGCCGCGCCGTGTCGCGCCGCTGCAGAGCAGTTCTAGTGCGGTCTAACCTTAACAGGGCAAACAAACACGCCATAATTATATTTTTCATTGCAAAGTGCGATAATGCGACGGCAAAATAATGTCATGTTAGACCTCAGCTAATAGCAAAAATTTGGTTCTGGACGTAGAGTAAAAGAAGATTTGCTAGGATATTAATAATAAATAACCCTTTAACTGGGAGAGACCCATGTCCAGCATTGCACATTTGTGACTGGTACAGTAGACTAGACTATTAGGCTCGTATTTATAAAGCGATCTCAAGTGTGAGAGCAATATTAAGTTTGGATTTGACAGGTCGTTTTGTACTAAAATTACATTTCTGATACGAACTCAAACTCGCTGTCACTCTTGAGAGCTGATTATAAATACCGGCCTATGACTGGCTGATAATGATAATATTGCAGGACGGAAGAAAAATGTCAATACCAGCTCCAAAACATGTTTAACTGAATGTGCTGTCAAAGTTTCTTCAGCGGTCGGTCAGTAACTGTTAGTTAATGTTGAAAGATAGTTGCTTCCCGGGCCTGAACGAACTCCATAGAGGTATTCCAATTTCGGCTAAAACACTGAATTTGTTAGACTTCAATAGAATAGCTAGTACAATCCAGGGTCATATTTACAGTACATCGGCTTTGTGATAGTGAGATTTTAAAGTCCTATATTTAAAAGCCGAACTTAGTCGATGTGCATTATATATGGCTTTGAACTGTACTACAACGCTGCTGAACGCTACAAAGGGATTCTGAACAAAGAAAAAGGTTGTTTGGAAAAAATCCAAACAGTAAATACCGTTTTTATTTGATTTTGATTGTAGTTTCAATGGTTAGCTTTGACTGTTTGACTGTCAGTCGCTGCAATGTTGTAAACTAAGGCTTTGTTTGCTATTCCTGTTAGGGTTTTAATTTGTGTCTCGTATTTGAAAATTGTTCGTTTGATTCGCTTTGTATCGAATGAAAAAGGAACTCGGTTTTCATAGGTGTATTGTTGAATAAAAAATTTAACAGACAGCCAGAACAAATAAAAAATAACCACACAAATAACCACATCGATTTCCATGAACCATCTACAAAATTTTCAAAAAAGTTCAATTTGTAAAACACGAGAATAAGGGGTCATTCTACCCATAAAACCGTACAACTTTCCCATAGGAAGGGTCATAAGAAATAATTGGCCTTCTAATACTTAGGCCCGTATTAATAAGCAGCTCTCAAGTGTGACAGCGAGTTTGAGTTCGAATCAGAAATGTCAGTTCAGTACAAAACGACCTGTCAAATCCATACTTAATATTGCTCTCAATCTTGAGATCGCTTTATAAATACGAGCTCTAGTGTTTTATTTTAATTTATCCATATCCGTTCGTCTTCTTCTTGCGGTGCCTCTCCATTACTGAAGGTTGGCCGTCAGCTCCGCATATTTTCCTCCCTTCACTCTTCCCATCAATAGTGTTTGATGATATTCGTTTATTTTCTCTTAAATATTATGTTCATCTCTACGTCTAGCTCTCTACTAGAGAAGAAATAAATCGGCTCCAAGAAAAATTCCGAACCACAAACCGCGGCTGCCCCGGGTGCTGTCACCAGCACCGCCAATAAAACCAAGCCCTTTGAAGTTCGCCGCAACGTCAGAGGCCGCCGCCGCTAACGTCTGCCGGCTTTTTTGATGTTGTTTATTGGGTTTTATTTGTTAGATTAAAGTAGATAGAGTGATACCGCAGTGATACTGATGGTGATGGTGATGAGATATCGCAAATAATCTGAAGTGAAACAGCCGTCGTAGCAAAATATGCCTACGACGTAGTAGAATGCTACGACGTAGCAAAAGGCTACGAAGTTAAACCTAGTTACTAAAGGGTTCCCCTCTTTGGGTCAGTTCACACCTGTCTGTGACGCAACGCAACGCGGCGCGAAGCTGCTTGAAGATGCATCTCGTTGTACCACAAAGTGACTATGCTGCATAGTATTGTTTTAATTTTTAAAGCGTAAACAAATAAGCAGTGCTTGTACTACGCTCTTGAAAAGTGCGCGCCGCGTCGCTTCCCTCCCAGTGTTCGTATTTTTATCATGACCATCATCATCATCACCCTTTATCAGTCCACCGCTGGACATAGGCCTCTCCCATGGCACGCCACTTAGCTCGGTCTTCAGCCGTTCTCATCCAATTTCTACCCGCTTTTTTACGAAGATCATCGCTCCACCTGGTTTCGTATTTTTATGCAGAATTCTAATTCGAAATACTGAACTAAAATGATTGCATAAAATGATTTAAATCCCAAAATCAACTAAACGTGTTCGACAAACACGACCGTAAAATACTTTCACTTGGACTTTCATCAGCAGTAAAATTTCTTTTCCTGTAATCGCACAAAAAAAAACATTTTCCACCCAACTAACTACCTTCACCAAGATTAAAAAACTTTTTTTTATTACCGATGATATGAGCAAAGATTTATTTCTTAACTTCTCTCCATTATTTTTCTCTTAACAAAAGTTGTTTGGCAGGAAATTAACCTTTTGGTCGGCCGATTGATAACTTTATAGACCAGAAAATTATGGACAGTGACGTGGGAAAATAAATAAGCAAATCAAAGATGTGTTGAATTTGAATACGATTTTAATGAATCTGGTAAATAAACAAAAAGTCACGTCTTTTATCCCTTACGGGGCAGATAGAGCGTAAAATTCGTAATAAAATGCGGCATTTTCGCCACGTCTGACAAATATTGCGAATAATTTTAGATTTGTATCGCTATTATAATGACAGGTTTTCAACCCATCGCCTTAATTACAATACACTGTCACGAATTTCTTCAGCCTGCCCAAAGGAGAAGCAGCTGGCACATTCTATGTTTTTTTAACGCTCCCAGTCCAGTATGAAAGATATCATTCAGACACAGAAAGAGAAGACCCAGGTGAGAGTAATTGCAGTTCCTATTTGAAGACTACAGGGAAAAAAAAACAAGTAATGTCAGTAAAAAGTCAAAAATGAACTAATAATGCCATCTTGTGGCATTCGTGTGTACTTAAACCACAGCAAAAAATTCAAGAAACAACAATCGTCGATGTTGAAGTTACATCTAGTTATTTGGTACAGTGCGACCGCCAAAACTGTTCAGGCGGCGATATTAGGAACTAATATTTGGCTATGGTTACACTGACAGCGATTGAATCAATGACAGCTATAGTGGCGACGTGAAAAATGCACAGTTTTCGCGGTCGATCTGTACAATTTAGGTAAAAAGATACAAACTTTAATTCGTTTTATTTTGAGTTTCTGTAAAATATGTTACAATTGACATTCCTTGTTTTTCCCCTGTAGTCTTCATTTGAAAACACTTTTCTTCTCAACAGTCCCGAGCTATTTTTTTATTATTTGCGGTAACAGATAACATGGTACATTAGTTTTGATAGTGGCCGGCATTTTTTATATCTCTTCCTTACTTGTCGTTCCATCATCGTTGTGTTTATAGCCGGCAAATGTGGTCAGTAGTTCGTGCAGTCGTTATATTTAATATGCCTCAGTTATGTGTGCCTCATAAAGAATATAGAATTATATGTGGTTTACTGACTCTGTGTTAGCAATGTTCCATGAATGTAGTTAGTAGCGTAGGTAATTCTTAGATATTATTTATTTATATCGACTAGACTAGGGCCCGTAAAACCAATAGAATGCACACTAGCTGAGTAAGAAATTGTCAATTTATCGTAATTAACGTACTAAGTTAGTTTTTTTTATTAGTCGATAATGGGGCGAGCACACCCAGAAGATGCCTGATATGACGCGACAGAACACAGCGAGCTGTTGGGCGCCGGATTCCGATGAGAGGGTGGTCGCGAGCCAGGCTGCGCGGAGCCTACCACCGCTTTGTTAGGATCGTTCAACCAGACTTAAGCAGCGATTACACTTCCCTGCCGATCGGGCGCGTTTTGACATTACATTGCTTGTGCACGAGTCTTACTTGAAAAACTAGTGAAGCTAAGCAGCAATGTATATCAAATCGGGCCCGATCGGCCGGGTAATGTAATCGCTGCTTCAATCATAGGCAAGCCTGTGTTAGGCTCGTATTTATAAAGCGTTCTCAAGTTTGAGAGCAGTGGATTTGACAGGCCGTTTTGTACTCAAATGGCATTTCTGATACAAGCTAAAACTCGCTGTCACACTTGAGAGCTGATTATAAATACGGGTCTGTGTTTCCCGGGGCGTACCATAAGTAGGTAGATCCCATACCACCCCTAATCTCATTAGTCTTACCACTAGAAAAATCATTTTCACATTGTTTACGCTGTCTCTGAATGGAATGAACCTAGGAGTTTGAAAACAATATTTTATGTTCAAAAACAATATTTGTTTGTAAAATTTTCTTCCAAATATTTATTGGGCGCTTTTCCACTAGACGGCACGTCAACGGCAACGGCGACGGCACGGTACCGTCGACGATATCGTAGGTGAGATAATGTATGAAAATCAATGAAATTATATGACACGCTTTTCCACTTGCCGGCACGGCACCGTCACGGCATGTCATCGATTCCCATAGATATTGTCACGTGATCGTCGCCGTGACGTTGCCGTTGCCGTTGACGTGCCGTCTAGTGGAAAAGCGCCCATTAGCTTTGACTTGAAAATCCTCTTCAGTCAAACTGTCTTAAACACTCGCCATCCCTTGGAAGTTTATCTAGTCTGTCTAATTTCCGGCAGGGGAAAGACTCTCTACGCTAAATATATCAAACAAATATCAAAGAAACATCGGTTTTCTCTCGTGCTCCACGTTTAAAATTTTCATTAGCCAATAATATTTGTACTTAATATTGCTCTCAATCTTGAGATCGCTTTATAAATACGAGCCTTAGTTTCCAACTTTTTTTATTCATAAAGGAGACCACTTAAACTAAACGCAACTTGCTTCTCAACCCGATCACGTCCAGCGACAGTTATAAAGGCCCATCGAGACCGAATCGTCGCCAAAAAGTCGCAAGAATCGGCGTCACACGACAATAAATCCTGCTTATAAGAGCCTGTGCACACGTGACCGTTTTACCGGTGTTGCGCGGTTGCCTCGTGTGTGAAATGGTCTTAAGTATCATGGAATACTTGGAAGAAATAAGTAAAAAGTTATTACTTTTAAGTAATTATTTTTTTTTTTTTTTAACTCTGTGCTTTACAACTCTGTACTCTCAACTCTGTACTTTTATAAAGAGTCGACCATCCGAACTTCTATCGAAGACCGTCGTTGAAAAATCCTAAGCAAGCAGTGGTAGCGTTCGTAAAGAACTGCCTTTCTTGCAAACACCCTGTTATATTTGTTTTTGCCATATTTGTGTGTAAATGTACTTACTCGCACATTGCCTTAGTGCGTGCGAGTTCGCCATTAAACCAGAAGTTACGCACACAAACGCGCGTGTCTGTACGCACAACCACAGGCAACTAAGGTTCGAATTTATAAAGAAATCTCAAGATTGAGATCAATATTGAGTGCGGATTTTACAGGTCATTTTGTATTGGAATGACGTTTCTGATACGAACTCAAACTCGCTGTCACTCTTGAGAGCTTATTATAAATACGGGCCTTAGTGGCAGTTGTAAGATAAAAACTACCTTTTAAACTTGACACTGGCACAAAGTAATTCTAGTGCCATAACAAAAAAAAAAAAAATACTGTACCGTACGTAGTCTAGCGTCAAGTTAAGTAGAGTGTTACGTTCGTGTGTCTATTCTATATATATGTAAGCCTTTTAAATGAGCTACGCCTCCATTTTCAATAAGTACAGAAACGTCTCACTAACGGGTAACATTAAAATTAACACTGGTACAGATTTTTTACATTGGTCTATTTTATCTCATTTATTCCAATCAACTACAATTTTCCAAGGTAGACCCAAAACAGCTCTATAAACAAGGTTTCTTGCGCCTCGACACCTGCGTATATATCGCCCAAACAACATTTATAAGCAAATGCGGGTAGTTTACAGTGTAACCGAATGTACCCGCACAGTACTGTAGTACCTGCGAGTGTCTGCAATATCCGCCGCTACCTCATATCCGCTGCTCGCTCTACGTCTTTAAGGTGAGGGCCGGTTTATAGGAGACAGCGTTTTATAAGCAAATGCGTGTGGTTTACAGTGTAACCGAATGTACCCGCAAAGTTGTATCTGACGTCTGCAAAATCTTTAGGTAAAGTTAGGGCCGGATTAAAGGAGACAGCGATTTATTGAGCAGGCGGAAGTGAAGTGTCTTCTTTGAATAAGATTTCGACACGAGGTAAGAGCATTGTGTGAATATGGGCGGGGGCGCTGCATGTTGGTACATCTGTCAAAAATGGATTTTTTTTGGAGGCCATTTTGGAGGCGTTAATTCCTTTTTTCTTCACTTTCATATGCTTTCATTTAAAGCCCGGACGCACTGTACATCCACGTTTTACAAATTAACTATTAAGGTGCGTCCATAGCCATATGATCTCTATGTAATAAATAAGCATTATGGCGTCTATAGATAATCTATGCGGGCTCATGTTGCTCGCGTACAAAATAATGCTCGCAGTGGAGACGCACCTTAACTCTCGTCTCGCCTTCTTCTTCTATCGAGACAACTTATCCTTTTTTTCCTAGCCCAGTAGTCCGAAACCATCACTGCGTTATCGGTTGCCTGCATTAGCTGCTCTCGCGAGCAAGTGGTGGGGCATATAGAGCAAGACACCAAATGGGACATTGTCTGTTACCCCGCATTTGCATCGAAGGTCGGAAACTCTCGTCTCTTAAAGCTTGCACCACACCACAAGCTAGGCAGTCGCGGGCAGGTAACGTTGATATTAAGACGGTAGGCGTCCTGAAATCCATTCCGAGTCGGACGATTTCCGAACGAAAGATTCCAGACATGGCGGATAAACGCCTCTGACGTGGCGAAGTGGCGATGGATATTTCTAGGTTTAGTGGGATTTCAGTTGAGTATCTAGTCCGGTAAAGATTTTCAGATAACAACTTCTGTTTCTTATCGATGGGTTTTTAAATGTCAGAACAGTGGTGTCAACCGCCTCATAGCAGCACAGCTAACCTGCCCTTGGGACCGACAGCTTAACCTGCCCTCCGAAATACGTTATTCTTTAACTTCCGAAAAATCAGGTAGGTAATTGTGGGTGATTCCACTGAGAAGGGTCATTCAGCCTGCATTGTCCTAACCAAACTGAGGAAAATCTTACAAAGTGAGTAATTGAGAAATATCAACTTTGTGGTCTCCGCGTGGGAATCGAACCCATGACCCATACCACTAGACCACGGAGACAAATAGATAATAACAATACCTGGTATTGGCTATGTTAAAAGTAAGTTGAATTTTTTTCAGTGGGAAAATATGCTTGTCTTAAACATAGGTCGAGGCTATTTACTTATGTATAAGGTGGGTGGGTAAAATTCCCTCAATTCTTGCATATTTCACGGAGCACGTCACTCGTTTCTCCCTTCATCTTTTAATAAAGTAACAACGAGGTCCCTTATTCGTAATTTAAAAAATAGGAAGATAGGATGTGTGAATTAGTAAGATGAACTGATGAACTAGAAATAGAAGCAGGATTAACCGATCAATATCAAATTCAGGTAAATTTTGATGTTCTTTCCTTTTCGGTCTGTTAGTCGAAATTGAATCTAAACCATGGGATTTTGATCCGAACTAAGGTCATGGTTTGGTTTCCTTTTAGGGGACATGAAGTTAATTTTAGACCATGTGTATTTTTTAGTCTGGAAGTAAAATGAATCTTTATTATAAAAATTACCCCAAATATAAAATGAGTTTTCTGTTAGCTTACCAGGTTCTGTGATTCTGTGCTACTAATAGATAAAATTTTATTTGGATGTAAGTACAAACATAAATTGCACATGGTAAAATATACGATTCGTATCTATAATATCTATATTTTCAATCTAGCAGCAATACCTTATTTACAACCAGGGAAGCCATAAATCCGTTTTCTTTATCATATCAATATATTTGGACGAAATTGCTGTACGTACCGATGTTGTTGACGAATACGGGACGGGATTCGTCCCGTTATCCCGATATCCCGATAAACAACGAGTTGTCTATCAGTGGCGCGTTTCCGTTTTATTGTGCATGGTTAAACGTGATCTGATTATTCGTTTACGGGATCCTTATTCCATTTGTGCTACTCAGTAAACGCATAGCCTCATTAGTCGTCATATTATAGTCCTCAGCCAGACTTTGAGCAGTCCAAATAGATACGAGTCGTCCATCCAAGCGCGCAAAAACCTAGCCAGCAAAAGCTTAATTAACTTGTGATTAGAACAAAATAGCTTTACTCCATGACTTAACTTGGATTGAAAAGCTGACTAAAGAATTAGGGAGTGGTAAATATTGCAATTACCCTTCGAATATGCATTCTCCTAACGCATTCTTATATTCCGTGAAGGCATGCCATGTCCAGTAATGGATGCCTCCGTAGTATTTTGTATTGTATTGTATTGTATTGTATGCAGCCGAGATAAGGCCACGCAAGTTATTTTATATTACAAATATTGATGCGATATAATTCGTTATTGCGCGGCGGCATGCTACAGATTCTGGTAGAGTAGTAACTTGTACGAATAGATGTTCAAAAGTAAATTTTCAAGTGCTCCGAATACTTCCCAGGATTCAGGCAAACAGTTTTATGGCAACATTTATGACAGAGAGTATAGGCGCGATATCGGCAGGCCCTCATTCCAACCTATAAATTATAATCGAAAGCAGCCAACCTCCCAAATCGCCAAAAACGCGGAAATTATTACCCATACCCCGCTACCCTGTCAGTGTTGCCTGCTATATTTTATTTATACCTTTTACGAGTGTTGCCAACCATAAAAAAGTTTTAGTGGGTGTTGTAAAAGCGAGGGAGCGTTTTTTCGTAGTTAACACGTTACTGATAGGTATTTGGATAGTGTTTTATTAAATCAAGCGATTGTTGGCAGTAAACCGCGGCCGGACGCCTGTGTGCGTCGTAAAGCACGTTTTTAACGCGGTTCCACATAACTTTTGCATTATGGGTAATTTCGCGTTTACGCTCGGCTTCGTTGCATAAGTCGACTTGATGTCGGACTTAAAAAGGTACAGATTTTGTCAAAACATATTATTTTTCCTGGGAAAGATAGTATCCAAATAGCAAAGCCTACTACTACTACTACCTATCACAGGTATTTTTAACAACAAGAAACAATCAAAATCAGAAGAAGCAAATCTTATGTTATTTTTATAGGTATTGATATCGAGATATTTACAAAATCACAGCAAAATCCGTGGACTCTACAAGTTTAGTAACACACCGTTGCAGTGTTCTTACACATCTTAAGACGCCCGCCAGACTGCATATAGATTTTTCCATAGGAATAAATACAACTATAACATCTTCCCGAGGTAAAACTAATTTGGTTCAAAGTTTTTGGAATAGGAATACTTTTGTTTACCAGCCAACAGCAAACCTAATGGCGTTCTAAATTCAAAATACAAAATCGTAAACAAACGAGCTCGATCTCCAATCGTTCACAAACATCGGAACATCGGAAGCATTAACCCGTCAAATGACGTCATATTTTTTAGCTTTTTAATATGGCTGCCTTAATGACGCAAAGGGATGAGCGAATACAAAACACCTTTGGATAAGGCTGGTTCCAGATTGAATTGTGAAATCAGGCAGTTTTTTCCAATTGTACTCATAGTTTGAAGCACCTTCTACATATCACGCTAGTATCCCATACGGAGTAGGCAGAGCGTCAAAGACCTTATTAAAAGGCGTTTTCGATACGTCTGACAGGGTTTGAGGGTCATTTCAGAAAGTTTGTACGATCTGAGCAGTACACCCCGTTTATAGCGATAGGTTGTGTCAGCACATCATCTAAATTGTGATACACCTTCCTTCGTCTCCATCTACAGTATGCCCGGCAGGGGATCTGTGTTTTTTCTATCGATCTCAGTCTAGCACGAAAGATATTCATATCGTCTAAAATCACTTGATGGCTTCATCTGCTCCGCGCCTAATGACAGACGCAATATGAGGACGTACAAAACACCTATGAATAAGCTTGATTTACGGGCGTATAAATTCGAGAGCGGGTTTGAGCGGAATGCTGCCGGCGCTATATTTCAAAATAATGTCCTCGCCGTCCTCACTGCGAGGCGAAGGCTTAGGGTTTGCGTTCAGTCTTGTATTGGCAGGGTTAAATACCAAGCATTCTAAAATAATGAATATACACCCTGATTTTGCATACCACCATAGAAGTTCTGAAGAAAATTCGACAAATCAAAAAATGTTTGTCAAGATGAATAAATCTTTTGCACAAGCTTCCAGGATTTAAAGAAAACCTAGATGCCACACATATAAGATAAAGGTTTTCTTGGTGCTTTGTGTTTGTGTTGTTTTGTAGGGTTACCAGGGGCAAGATAACGGGGTCTAGTTATTTGTGTGTTATGGATGAATACTATGCCAAATTATTGATGGTATTGATGGATCCTTTTTTTTTTAATTTAATTTTTCTCTAAAAATTTCATGATGTGTCCTATATTTCACGGGCTGAACAACGCCATTTTTTTTCTGAAGTGAATTCGAAGTCACCATGTATACGTATTCCCTGTCTTCGCCCTTTCAAAACTATCCTTAATTGTATATTTTTAGTTAGTTCTTTACAATAAATAATTAGGCCATTTCCACTTTTAGTTAGACTAATTTCTCTACAACATTTTCTACATTTATTGGGCCTCAGCAAAATTCCAAGCAATCGGTCCGCATTAGTCTGTATGCACAGCTGACTAAGGCGGACCACTTGCTTTCCTTTGAGGATATCTGAATGTGCACGTTCCATGGCCTATGGTGTCACATACTCCTAATTGGGAGGGGACCATGTCTAATAATGTGAAGCGGTTTGAAAAACTAGAAACTGAAACACCCTCAAGGAATTCAAAAAGCTTTCACTCAAATTAGTTCAGATTTTATTAACAAAAACTCTTGCAACTGAACCACTACGAAGATGAACAATATCGGAACATCGGAACAGAGCCCTTTACTTAGCTTTCCTATTCATTTCAATTTAGAACCAAATTGCTTGAACCTTAAAGGTATCCGAAATAAGTGGACTGAGCCATAATAATCTGCAGACCCCTACTTGCTAAAAGCCCTAAGGAGTGTTGCCAGCCTATGGAAATCAAAAAGCATAGTATTTGGTAGAAATAAAACATATACTACACGTACGATGACCGCTTACCTTTGGACAAATTTCCTAAAACATCCATAAAACGATTTATATACTATGTGAGAGGCAAAGAAATTCACCGAAGCGTGTATGCGCAAGTTCAGATGGTAGAGCAATGGAACGGTATTCTAAGATCGTAGGTTCAAATCGAACCCGATTCTGATTTTAGAATTTCTCGTATTTTGGAAATAAATCTACTAGCAGGGCTGGTATCCCTGGCCCTAAGTAGTTTTCGCCCTTTTCCCCAGCGTTGCTCATAAACGATGGAAAAAGTCAATTTTCTAACAAGAGAGAGGGGATTGCGCCTATTTCCTGTCTTCTAAAGGTTTGCATTTAGAAGAAAAACCTTTCAACAGATTTTCTGAACGTACAGTTTCTACGCTTAGAACTATAATCATTATCTACTCCATGCATTACTCACATAGAGTTCAACCTGAAAAGCATCCAATTAAGTTATTTTTTATGTCAAGAACATTATTATTTTCGCCAAAATGTGATATCTAAAGGGTTGTAATTAACCGATCCTCAAAAAAATACTAAATCCGCCTCAAAAATAATAACTTCGAACCTAGCCTAACCTATTGCAGATTGCAGCTGAGATAATTTTTTTGAGGCTGATTTAGTAATTTTTTGAGGATCGGTTAATTATTTCCCTTAAATACTCTGATACTAAACGATAGAAGATAATGAGAGAAGAGTAGTTAACTTGTTTGTTAACTAGAGTGTAGAAAACAGAAAAATTCCATTAATTTATCGCTTTAAAAGATTAAATCCTTGTAAAAACAGGAAGTTACATGAACTACTTTGCCCAATTAGATACAAGAAAATGCGTAATAAAGTTAACCTTTACTTCCAGAAGGTAATTGACTTTCGTACTAAAACCACATGTCGACTTGCACCCTCGTATACTCGAACTAATAAACAATTGTACTACCTTCTACCAACTTCTATTTTCAGCCAATACTAGATAAACCTTAACAATAAGCAACGGACTTCACGTTTTGCGATGGAAAATGTAAGTTTGTCTTATATCAAAGAAGCAAGTTTAACTTTGCAGTTGCGTGAAAATCTCTCTCACCGAAATTATACTAAAGGTTTGGTTTTGCGAGTGCAAATATAAGTTGGCAGGGTTTTATGATGGTGGTCAAGACAATAAAATGTTTATGCACTGGGCCTTATGGTAGGCGTAAACAAACATTTACAAGAGGTTTAGTTCCCTAATTGTATGAAGGACTGGACATCATTTGGTTGATTAGAATTGTCATAAAAAGTTTTGCTGAAATTTAGAGAAATAAAAAAATAATTTATAAGGTGCATTTTAGGAATACCCTAAAAGTTACTATGTTTTACGTTCTCCAGAAACATGGAACGAAACATGATTTTTTTTTGTGTAGTATGTGAATAAGTAGTTTAAAAATCACTTAATTTTATTGATATTTCGATATAAGTGATATAGGTAAATTACGCACACGCACCCCTGATAGGTATATTGTCCTTCGTTCACCTAGCTAGGAACTAAACCCAGAAAGTCTAAGGCTCGTATTTATAAAGCGATCTCAAGATTGAGATGGATTTGACAGGTCATTTTGTACTGAAATGACATTTCTGATACGAACTCAAACTCGCTGTCACTCTTGAGAGCTGATTATAAATACGGGCCTAGGATTCAAACTACTAGACCACCGAAGCAGCTAGAAGAAAAAATAAAAAGTATTACTAAAAGTATACCTTTTTAAACGCTTCTTTTACTTATCAGCAAAGTGCTCAGGGGACGGACTCTTACAGATCCGGATTCTTACAGATCCGGACTCTTACCGGATCTCTCAACTTTAAATCGAGCGCTAATTAGTCCTTAGGAACTTCCACGCTTTTTTCTGCACTGGACTGATACACACTATGCTTGGAAGCGCAGCTGTTTTTGTCGTCTTTTTCGTTTGATTGACTGAATTAACAGGTACTGAAACTGCACAGCAGGACTTGCTGTATTAATGTGTTATCAGTCTATATCACCCAAATTACTTTACACAGAAACCCGTACCTATGGTGGATTTTAAGCTAGTCCTTATACAACGTGTAACAGAAAGGGTATATGCATTGAGAAATCTACCCATGAAACTGAACAACTTTCCCAAAGAAACATAGGTCGAAATACGAAAAAAGAAAATTTAAAAAAAAAAAAAATACGCTATCAGCTGATGCATTTAGTATGAAAGGTCACGATTTTTTTTTTTCGTTTTTCGACCTATGTTTATTAGGGAAAGTTTTTCAGTTTCATGGGTAGATTCACACATTTCTCGATGCATATACCCTTTCTGTTACACCCTGTATAAAATACCTACCAAAGATCAGATTCGACGAAAATGAATTGCAATACATTGAGTCCCTCGGATCCTCCTCCCTTCTGACTTTCACAGTTTGCCCGGCAGGAGCAGCACCTGTTAGATTATACCGGGTGTAAGGGATAGCGTCCCGCAAACTGGTACGGGTTGCTCAGTCAACAATCTGAACAACTATCACCAGGATTTTTTTTCAGGAAATGAAAAAAAAATTTAGCTTTTCCTTACAAATTGTCTGATCGAGGTGGTCATTTTGTATGAAAAAGCAATATTTATTTTTTTTCATTTCCTGAAAAAAAAAACCTGGTGGTTGTTGTTCAACTTCGTTGACTGAGCAAACCCTATAAGTTTGCGGGACGCTGTCCCTAACACCCGGTATAGTTTTTAGATTACTCCCAGTCCAGCCCTTCTACCTATATACTGCCATGAATGTAATATATGTCCAGGATTTTTTTGCCCAGTCAGGCTTTTTTAAAATATCCTTTTTCCATTTAAAAAATCGCCGCGTTTTTCTAGCCAGTGCGTGGATAATACCCGCGGCCGGCTGCGCACGTAATCAATTAAATTCTTTTTAATCCCGTCGGCTTGCCATTCCCTGTTACACCCACCATTACCCACCATTTTACCTGGCTTAGCGAGAATCTGCCTAGTCTTGCGATGGATTTGCTCTTGATTCTAGACCAGAGGTGGCAGAGACAGAGCTACTGTAGAAATCAATAGTTCGATCCGCGGCGGAACCTTCGGCGGTGGAACCTTCGGCTGCGGAACCTTCAGCGGTGGAATATTCGGTCGTATACGAAGGTCACACCAATCCCGCCGTCGGAACCTTCGGCTTCACGCGGCGTCTTGTTAGGCGCTAAATGACGCCTTGGCTCCTTGGTCCTTCTTTGATGTTGTCAGACTTAGCGAAGAGTCTCTTTTATGATGACACTGAAGCTTTACCCACCCCATAATGGATACGTGTATGAATGTATGTATTATGAATAGCATATCTCCTTCAAAAAATTTACTAAAAATTTTATACAAAACTCTTCGATTGCTTTTGAAGATAAGAAGGAGCCAATTTTCTACTATGGAAAACACGGCTTCGTTTTTCTATAGTGATTTTCCGAAGGCACGGAATAAGGTGAATAGCATTACTGAAATCCTGTGATAATCGGCCTATTATATGGTAACAGAGCCGGCTTAAGGGACAAAAAATTCGACCCCCCGGAAAATTAAATTTGCCTCTAAAACCCCTGGCTTGGGGAGCGTTAGAATCTGGTTAGAATACAATTTCAGGTGCCTATTTTATTTATTCAGGTGCTATCCGTTTTTGGTAAAAACTAACGAGACCCGTGAACATCCGGACCAGATTTTTTAGACAGTTCTGAACGCATTAATCGGCACGCCCTTATTACGAATGATGTAGGCAGATGAGCTAGAAATCTAAAAGTAGTTCTTTTTCTCAATTGTACTCAATATCTCTCGCGGGCTGAGAATCTCAGACACACACATACAAACTAGACTATGACAGGTAATCATTTTAGTCAAGATATACTAAGGCCCGTATTGATAAACAGCACTCGAGACTGACAGTGAGTTTGAGTACGTATCAGAAATGTCATTCCAGAACAAACTGACCTGTCAAATCCGCACTTAATATTGCCCTCAATCTTGAGATCGCTTTATAAATACGAGCCCTAGTGTTTTTGTGAGGTTACGAATCGATATCAAAACCGTTGGTTCAACTTGAATTTCGGTTTAGCAAGTGCAGTCCAGAATCTTTGCCAGAATCATGCCCAAAATATATGTCACTCGTTCTATTCCTGCAATAAAGGCATGCACACGGGCCGAGATGTCCGTAGGCCTACAATCCCGTCGGGCCTACATAAATTTCGGTTTAGCTACCAGAATCATGCCCAATATTTATTTACAATTCCTTCCATGCTGGACTGGGAGTGAGAGAAAAACATAGAATGTGCCAGCTGCATATCCTCCCGGGCATGCTGTAAAAGTCAGCTAAGGGCTTCGAGGGTTTCAGTATTGTAATTTAGGCGATAGGCTGACAACCTGTCACTATAGCAATATACAGATCCATCTGGAATAATCCTCAAAATTTGTCAGACGTGGCGGAACGACCTACGTTTAAGTTGTTTACGCACTGCCTACCCCATTAGGGATAAAGGAGGCGTGATTATATGTATGTATGTATCATGCCCAATATCTGTCACTCGCCCTATCGACCAGGTACTATTCCTGCAATAAAGGCATGCACACGGGCTGAGATGTCCGTAGGCCTACAATCCCGTCGGGCCTACAAATTTGTTCCGGTCTGCTGCCAATGGACGCCACGTCCACTGGGTGTTGTTAACATCCCACTTCCTATAGGTGTATAGGAGCTTTACCTATACGAGGTGTTAATAGTTGGAAAATCGATAAATACGTTATTAAAAAACTGCGTTATCTAGAATAACAGTATTATTTATCTATGGTATTATTACAAGTCAATACTACTAGAAGTACCTATTTTAAAAACTCAATAAAAACGTTAAATATGTTTTCAAATTTTCAATTTTCCCTTAACGATATAGGATATAAACACAATTTTTATACAATATTGTTTAATCTTGTATAAAATTTTCTATTTCCCACACACACTTCATTATTTTCAAGAAAAGTTTATAAGTATTTGTTGGTGAAAAATATTGCTTGAGAAAATATCTCGAGCCATTTTCTTGAGGCGAGCGCTCCAGTCAATTCGCTGTCTATTTATGAAAGTGAAAATATAGAGAATCCTAGAACAATATTGCCTTGTGAAAGGATTTTAAGTTAGAGTATGAATTTTCCATAACTTAATAATAATATGGTTTTCAACGTTATTTGGTTATTGATTGCCTAATCAGTCACGTTAAAGATAACATGACTGACTAGGTAATCAATAACCAAAAAGATAGATACTTCATAAATAGATTAGCTTTATATTTATACATACATACATATAATCATGCCTTTATCCCTAATGGGGTAGGCAGAGCGTAAATGACCGAAAAAAAGGTCGTTCCGCCACTTCTGACAAGTTTTGAGGGTTGTTTAAGATAGATCTGTATATTGCTGTAGTGACAGGTTGTCAGCCCATCGCCTAAACTGCAATACACCCTCGAATCCCTTTAGCTGATTTTTACAGCATGCCCAGGAGGAGATGCAGCTGGCACATTCTATGTTTTTCTATCACTCCCAGTCCAGCATAGAAGTAATATTTATGGTGTTCCTAAACGGGCAATATTTTGTAAAGACAGTCAAATTCAAAATAAATAATGGCCTACGTACAACATTTCTCCTTTACTAAATAACAAAAGTTCAACGCCGCAGATAAACTATACACACAACGCCCTATGATGTATTCCACAACATACAACCCGCGCATTTCTGTTAAACATTTTGGTAGCAATAATTACAAGTCTCATGGTTCCTTGCCTTTTAATTAAGGCAAGACTTGTTTATTAAGTTTTTGCGTTTGCCTTTTTGCCAGGCGCTATGGCGGCGAGTGCTTTTTTGGACGCTAAAAAGAATTAGAGAAATTAAAGTGTTACGTTGTAGCTCCAAGGAAATGAAAGAGAAAATAACGCTGGGGAATTGCGCTTTGGGGAGTTTTGTGACGGTGAGATTTGGTTCGATGGATAGACAGGTATTTCATGACATGAGTTTTATTTTTAATGAAAACTGGGTTTGCTCTTGACTTTAGGGGCTCTAGATAGCTCAGTGGTGACAGAATCGGAGTTGACGATGGAACGAGCTCACCAAGACGATGCCTATTTACTCAAACTTTGAAGTGTTGGGGGTTATATGCACGCTCACGATGAGGCAGGTTGAAAAAGAATATAGAGTGATAAGTTGACAAATACCGAATTCGGTACCCCCGTGGAAACCCAACCAACGACTTCCAGATAGTGACCCCAAGGCTCAGACCATTAGACTAGAACACAGGGTAGTAATCCTTTTACTTACATCGTACCAAATCGGCGCGTGTGCAACCTCACAAAGATAAGCAGAGTTCGGTCCGGGTAATGGCCGCGTTGTGGTGAAATGCAGAAATTTACCTCCGGCCAGATATCTCGCAATCACACCGGACATAATCACCCTGTATTAACGGTAATTACCCACTGGAATAACTGCTGAAGTGCTCCGAACTAACACCCTGTGTTTTTGAAAACAAGGTGCTATTGTGAAAGTCACATTATTATAGCGGGTGTAATCCCTATCAAATAAGGGTTGATGCTCAGTCAACGAAACTGAACAACTTTTACCAGGAAATTGTTTGAAAATAAATTGGGCTTTTCCTGATCGAGATGATAATTTTTATGGGAAAGTCAAAAATTATTTTTATTTCCTGAAAAAAATCTTTTATCGATCTATAATCGATAGTCAAACAAAATCTACGTTATCTGGAAATGTCTGGAATTACAACATTATGCGTCTTTACTGAAGCTGTCTCTTAGGCCCGTATTTATAATCAGCTCTCAAGAGTGACAGCGAGTTTGAGTTCGTATCAGAAATGTCATTTCAGTACAAAACGAACTGTCAAATCCATACTTAATATTGCTCTCAATCTTGAGATCGCTTTATAAATACGAGCCTTACACCCCGTATATACCTACTCGTAAATCATAGAATGTGCCTTTCGTCATTAGTGATAAGTTGACTCTTGACTTTAACCATAATGATAGTAACAGAGTCGACTATGAAGCAAGCTACCTACATACACAAGAAAAATAATTAACAGAGTCGACTATGAAGCAAGCTACCTACATACACAAGAAAAATAATTATTAAATCATTCTTTTTTCTTCAAAAGAATACACCCACCTTGACCTTACTTTGATATTTTAATGATAATGACCTACCCTCACTCATAATATTCGTTTTCGCTGAAAAAAAAAAGTCTGAGAACAAAAAAAAAGATAATTATTTGGTCCTAAACGGAATTTATGCTTGTATTTATAAAAGTCACTCAAATTTGATACTAGTTTTATGTAGAGTTTTAAGTCGCCTGTCTTACTCAGTCTAATTTTTAGTTCCTACTTAGGTACGCTATCACGACTCAGACTTCAGCCGAGTCGCTCCTAATTTATAAATATTATAATTCAAATTTAGAACGTGGGCGCGCACTCGGGATGGTTCGCTACTCACGTATTAAGTGCGTATCAGCCATGTGTTTTGCGCCATTTATACAGGATGTTAAAATCAATTATACGGGGCGTATAGGGAAGTTATACAGAGTGTTAAAAATAATTATATGGGGTGTATAGGGAAGTTATACAGAGTGTTAAAAATGATTATACGGGGTGTATGGGGATGTTATAAAGGGTGTTAAAATCAACTATACGGGGTGTATGGGGAAGTTATACAGGGTGTCAAAATAAACTTTACTCTGTGTATGGGGAAGTTATACAGGGTGTTAAAATCAACTTTACAGGGTGTATAGAGAAGTTATACAGGGTGTCAAACATACACCCCGTAGAGTTGATTTTAACACCCTGTATAACTTCCCTATACACAGAGTAAAGTTGATTTTGACACCCTGTATAACTTCTCTATACACCTAGTAAAGTTGATTTTAACACCCTGTATAACTTTCCCTTACACCCCGTAAAGCTGATTTTAACACCCTGTATAACTTTCCCATACGTCCCTTATTGTTGATTTTAACACCCTGTATAACTTCCCCAGTCAATCAAGTGATTCAGCCTACATTGTCCTAGCCAAACTAAGGAAAATTTGGTGAAAGCAGCCTTGACACTGGCTGATTTGCCAGTTGCAATAGCCAAATAAGTTAAAAGAAGAAGAAAAAGACTGACTCACGATTATGAACTCGATTTAGCTGATACGTACCTGATTTGAGTGCGGTTGCGTTTATAAATTAACAAGCTACTCAAGTTCTGAGTAAAAGTTTAATTATGACTTGCTTGATCGACTCCCGAGTGCGGTTCTGAGTCTCAACTATAATTGCGGCCCTTAATGTCGTCGGCCCGAGGGACGCAATAAAACAACAATTAATTGTAGCGATTTTTTTATTTTCGCTTTTTTCTGTTGGGAAATTAAAATGTAGAACGGAATGGAAGACGGGTGAGTTATTGAGGCAAATGCGTAACAAAAAGTGTAACTAAATTAACGTATATATTTTTTCTAACAAAATTACTTTGGAATTTCGACATTATGGACGTACATACATACATAAAGTCACGGCCATATCTCTTACGGGGTAGGCAGAGCGTAAAACGCCCAGTAAAAGACGTCTGGCATAATATTGAGAGCAATTTGTAGGTTGTCAGCCCTTCGCTTAAATCACAATACACTGTAGGTACCCTTGAATTCCTTTGCTGACTTCTACAGCATGCCCGGTAGGAAAAGCAGCTAGCACATTCAATGTTTTTTCTTCACAGTCAATGTACCTACATGGCAAGATAAAATCCCGTTGACCTGACCTTACTGCAATACATCAGCATGTATGCGAGTGAAGTTCACAGCCAAGTGACGTCGTTGAAGCTCTGCCTAACCCGTAAAAATACCTAAAGGAGTGACTATACTTATTATACAGGGAGTAAATAAATTAGCGGACCAAACTTTAGAATATGAACCTACCCATGAAACTGAACAACTTTCCCCAAAGAACATAGGTCGAAATATGAAAAAATAATCATGTATAGGGCAAGAGAAACGCTTGCTGACCTGACCCGACTGCAATACATCAGCAGGATTTATGCGACTGAAGGTCACAGCCAAGGTTCAGGGGAAGCGGTTCATTATTACAAAAAGAATTACTTTTTTATTCGAAACAAAAATACTAAAAATGATTCTTTAAGAAGTACGAGTTTTACTTGGAGTTTTTACTTGTAGTTTTGGAAGTCTTACCTGGCCTTTAAGTAAAAAACACCTAGTGGTCTGAGCCATGGGCTTCCGTTCCGGAGGTCTGGGTTCGATGCCCAGGGGGAAAATATAAAATTTATATTTGTCAATTTATCACTTTGTGAGATTTTCCCTAGTTTTGTTAGGACCTGATTATATGGGATAAAAAAGATTCCGTGCTTCTGAGGGCACTATAATTCGGTCCCAGTCGCTGTTTTTGATAGTGGTCATCACACAAGCCATGTCAGAGGCCTATTAGCTGTGCTATTAGTCGGTTTAAAAACGAACACCAGGGTTCATCGAGTCCATCGACCGGAAACCCACACGACAAGGAGAAGAAGAGCCAGTAAACACTGATGGGATAATTTAAAAAGTTCAAAAACCCCAACCGCGTAGTAGAAAGTGAGCTTTAAAATTTTAAATCGTTATAAATATTATCGTTTAATATTTATAACGATCTTTAATTTTTTTAATTTTCACAAAATGGCGTCTGATTGTCGCCATATTGTTTTTTATCAAAATCATGTCTTCAGTGACACTCGCATGGTTAAGACGAATCGATTGACGTAAGAAACATTAAAATCGGCCTAAGCGTTTAGCCTGTAGAGCGCCACGGCACAGAGGATCAAGCATACATAGATAGGCTGATAAACACATCACCCTTCTTTGCGTTGCGCAGCCGGGTAAAAAATGTAGGCAAACTTGGGCTAAGCGCCTCAATTTATAAGGTGTAATGTTGTGCTTATGACGTAGTAGCTGTAGCCTACGGCGTAGCACATTCGTAGGCTTTAATGCTACGTCGTAGAAGTTGTAGCAATCTATTACAACATTTTGATTTGACACAGAAATTTGAATCCATGGAATAATCATATTAATATTACGTCACTTTATCTTTTAAGTCACATCTAATTTAAAATACGTACATACATTCATACAATCAGGCCTTTATCCCTAATGGGGTAGACAGACCGTCATCGACTCAGACAAAGAAAAGATATGAATATATTTGCTGCAGGTAAAGTTGTTAACCCTTACATTATAATATACCATGAAAATAATGCTACATAATATACTTTAAATCGTGTTCCCGGAGGTATCATCAAAACAGCTATCTATCCCCCAGGTAAGCAAATAATACAATAATTTTCCCGCTCAAAAAGTGGGAACTATTCTCGGAAAAACATTTCCTTTTCCCATTCGAGGACAGCCAGCGCCGATAAATTATGTCGATTGGTAATAATAGTCACTAGTGATGTGCCTTTGGATGAAATATAATTACTTCTTGCTAAATCCGAAACAATTCTGCACGTGTTACTTTTGTACAAAAAAAAGGGACATAGCTTTTTTGTATTCGCTACTCCTCCACAGTTTGATGAATGGCAATTACCGCCCGATTGAAAGATGGCCATGTCCAAAAGTGGTCTGGTTCGGCTGATATAGTTTTATATCCGAAGTTTATGTAAAGAAGGCTTTTAGCCATGCTGGCCGGTGACTTGACGTCTTCTTCCAGTGACGGGGTCAAACTGGAAGCGATTGGCACAAAACCTGGATAAGACAACAGAGAAGAGGCCTATACCCAGCGGGGGGGTGGCTGAATTAGGGCTAGAAGATTATCTCCTTTTTTTTCGGATTTACTGTTCTAAAACAGTCCAGCGGGTAGAATCAATCTTTAGCTTTGAAATGCATAAAACTTTCGGATCTAGATGCTCCGTAGGATACCATCCATACCTGGTTGATATTCCACCAATACACGTACTAAGCGCTTCCAATACTCTTTCATAATGCGCACGGCAAAAGAGTGGAACTCACTACCTGCGTCTGTGTTCTCGAATGCTTACAACCCCCAACACTTCAAAGTTAGAGTGAACAGGCATCTTCTGGGTGAGCTCGCTCCATCGTCGACTCCGTCTCATTCGCTTCCGACATAGACTGGAGTCAAGAGCAAACCCATTTTTAATTTTTAAAAAAAACTGTTTTCGGATACAAAATCATCGCGGACTCTCAATCAAGCACATCACTATTAGTGGTAATAAAAAGCAATCTTAGTGAGTTTCGGCCGTCCAATGTTTTTACACGCAGGCCTCGCAGCCAATACTCGTAGCGAGCAAATCGTGAAAAAAATTAATCCAGCATTTTCATTCGCGGATTAAAGTGTAGGTACCTACTTATACAGGGTGTAAAATGAAGGATTTAATGTTTAACCAAATTAATAGAAAAAGGAGGTTTAACTTTCAACTGTATAATTTTTTACTTAATAATTTTTATAATTATAGACAGAGGTGGTCTTAAGGGGATCTCCAGTACACGCCAGCGCCCTCTACAGTTAAAAATCATTACTTACTGAAAACGCAATTAATCAAAAATCCGGTAGGACAGATTAAAATATAGGTACCTACTGCAGTTTATTTTAAGCACTATAAATTCATGATTCAGTGTTTACAGCAGTTACAGATAGCAAAAGTGCTAAAAGTGGCCGTTTTTCGCAAATTTTCTTTCTGTTACTACTAGGAACTTTTACTTTTACCACAGAATAATAACTTGCTTTTACTTCATTCCGTAGTACCGGATTGTCGATAAATTGTGTTTTAGTGAATAATGATTTTTTTACTGATGAAGGCGCCACTTAGCTCAGCTCAGGGTAGCCCCTTAAGACATTTGCTAGTCAAAATCTCTTCAGAGTCTCGCTTTTTGAGCGTACCGGTCTGGTCTGGTCTGGTCTGGTGACCCGTGACAGAGTCAATGACAGAGCGAGCTTATCCAGAAGCCTTATTTTTCTACAAATATACCTACACCGATAGATGGACTGTCGTTTATTAGTGGCAGGTGGCAGTAAATAAGCATTCCTTTTCGTTTGCTCATGAATAACAGTATCATAATTCTTTTGATGACCATCTCGCGTCTATGAAATACGACTTGAACTTGCGAGCTCTCCCAATAGAGCTATCACGAAAAAACTAGGGGCCTATTAATTCTCCCCGGCGCTAGGTTGTTTATAGGCGCCGTTTGCGGCCGCCGTGAGCGCCTCATGGGAAATTACCGACGACGCGAGCTCAGTCGTCCACGCGACGAGAAAACACCTAATTTTGAAGTTTTAAACCTCGAACGAACTGGCAGTCTACAGTTTCTTTTTAATAGGGAAATAAAAAGTTATACCGGTGGGCGGTGGGTCGTGGTTTCTTATGTTATTTTATTATAATTAGATTGGGAAGTAGCAATTTAGTCAGTCTAAGTAACCGACTCCATGTGGTGTTGTTGTCTGAGCCATGGGCTCTCTGTCCGGAGGTCCCAGGTTCGATTCCCAGGGCCAACCACTTTGTGTTGTTGTTTTTCAGTTTTTTAAGAAATTGCAGGATGATCACCTCATTTTCCGAAAAGTAGTTGATTTGGTCGATGCTTTCAGATAGGTATATAAATTAGGGTTCAGGGGCAGTGTGAAAAATTATACCAAAGAAGGAACATTTCGTTTTCGGTTCCTTCCCGCTGTCTTTGATTTGTTCCAGCATGCTGAAAACATTCTTCCTTTTGAGAAATTATATGTTCTGCTGGTATGACTATAACGAAAAAACCAAGGCACCAGAACCTCTCCTCTTTTCGCCATCGACCAAATTCAAGAGAAAAATTAAGGCGAAGCGAAACGCCGAGCAAGCATCGACATGAAAACGTTATAAACATGAAAGAGACGTGGAAAATGGAATATTTATCGAGTTACGATACACTTGGGGTAAAATAAACAAAAAAACACCAGCTGGGCGCCGAGACATAAGCAAGTAATCTATCCATATATATAGAGCGTAAAAATATGATATAAATATTTGAAAGGGTGGATACAATACAGTAACTATAGTAAGTATGATCCATTTACAGTTTCGCCAAGTACCTACCTACTTATCCATTCTACAGTGAAACCGGTCGCCCTTTGCCCACGCAGCAAAGGGTCACCCCATATCACTTCTATACAACAATCATCGCGATTGATTTAAACCATCCGTTCAAACTAGTCTACCTCGCTAGGCAATGTCCAACATCCAACTGCTTCTGTGTTCTTGCAGTCTGAGTATGTGATAGAACTCTCGATCTGAAGGTTGTGAATTCGGTAACTTCGTTGGAAATACAGAGATGATATTGTCAATTTGTTTATTCCCTTCTCAACAATTCACATTAAGAATAAGCAGTCATGAAATTAACTGTAAACAATATAAGATAAAGAGTTGCAGCTAGATCGTATGCAGCAACCAGCAACTCGGAGCGGGATATGTGCACACACAGAATATGTAATGAAACAGCACGCTGTGGTAATTTGCGCGGCCGTGTAGACACGCCCCGGGCCTGCCCAGCAGGATTGAAGGGCATTCTCACTACCCGAACCCACGAAATTTCAATCCAAAGGATCTTTTGGGTGACTTATGAACGATATTCAAAACTAGGGATGTCCATTTATACCATGGGTATGTCCACGTCTTCTATGGGTTCTCCAGTCGGTCGACGAACAACCCGATAATTCCTGGTTTCAGAGGTTCCAAACTGCCCCCCGATAAGCCCCTAGCGTAGTTTGTGTAACGATCAGACCACTAAACGAACCCACGACTTCCGGATCTGGATCCCACTATTCACACCACTGTACCTCAGAGGCAGTATTCCAGCAGCAGCCAGGCGTTGCACAACGCTAATCAATTTGTTTCCCAATACGCCTATAATGAATGCAATTGATAAATCGAACCTATGATCTCCGAATCGTGTGCCCATGGGTCAGACGACTGAACAACAGAGGTAGTCCGTGAGGCGTTGCACAACGCTAATCAATTTGTTTCCCAATACGCCTTTATTGAATGCAATTGCCTGCCTTATAGGTTCCATTTGGAGGTGTTCCAAATCTCAATGGAGACTGAATAAGTTATCGCGTCTGTAGAACTAGGTAGATTGCAGGAATGGAATACAGAGAATTTAAAGAAACTGTTGTCTTTATCTTCTTTCGTGCTCACCACGCTTGGCAAGTGGATTGACGATGGCAGTTAAAATAGAGCTACATGCAAATAAGACAACGCCGAAGAGATCGATTCTGGGAAAGGACAGAAGCGTTTCCTGTAAATAAAACATCTTTTAAAGATAAAAATAAATATAAAATCTATCTTTCGAGCGTAGGTAGTCAGTAGGTATGCCATTTACCCTCAACCGAAGGTGGTGGACTTTACCGTCAAAGAATTTCTAAACTGTCATGATCATAACATGATAGACCTGGCAAAGAATAGTCACCAGTATTTATTCGGTGTCGGTGGGTGTGTGTGTAGTCCCTCTAAGGGTCCCGAAATTCGGCGCAGTGAGAGTGAAATTTACGAGACCTCGGACGTACATGGTCAGAGTAATCAGGCCCGCCGGTTGCCCTCCTAGACATACATAGAGTCCACAGATCCCGTACATTTCAAGCGCATAAAGTCCACCACTTAACATGGATGTTGCCTAATATGACCTCCCCCTATTTGAGGTGTTTGTCCGGCGGATTGGCAAGTGCAACGTGTTTATTATAAGGACACTTTTTTGTAGTGACTGATGTTTTAGGCAAGTGCTGATGGGATGGTATAACCCACAGAAGAGTAAAAGCTAGCGCTCAGCGAATTTCTCTAATCAGTGGTATAACCTCTGGATATAACAAACAACTTTCCTCAACTTAAACAAAGACGATCAGTAAGCACGTTTCGAACTTAATACCTACTTAATCAAGTTTTTGGAACTACTTGTTTATGAATAAAAATACTAAAAATACTTTCAGGCAGACATATGAAATCTTATAAGCAATAATCTAATTATTTAGGACGCTACCTAACTCGCTATCTTAGATCTAAGCGAGACCTTTTCACTGGTTGCAATCTTTTCGCAATAAATCTATTTAGTCGATGCATTGCTCGAATCTCTTTCATGTCACTGGCCAATCGAATGTCCGACAAAAATAGTTCAACTAAATGTCAATCTTGACGCCGATAGCGTTCTAATTTTGAAGTAACAAACAAAAGATGGTCCCCAAACACTGAACCATTATTATGACGTTTACAAATAACAATTATCGTGTAAAGAAACGAGATAATTTATATAGTTATAGATACGTTTGTGCCCCGCGTTTTAAATATACAATTACCTAATTATGCATCGAAATTAGTTGTTAAAAAATAAACCATGAAGACGGCTAATAATACTCGGAGTAGACAAGTTTACAGTGTTGGCAATTATCTGATGACTGGTAAAGTTCTGGGGAAAGGCCACTTCGCGAGGGTTGAAGAAGCGACGCACAGGATCATCGGGAAGAAGGTATGGAGTGGAACAGTTTGAATGTAACGGTCGCGCGTACGCGCCATTGCGGTGTCTCTTTGATCGTAATAGTGTTGTCAGTGGTTGTTTGTGTTGATCAGTGGTATTTGGATTTAATAATGTGGAACAGGTGGAATAGGTGAGTAAATTACGGTGATGAAGAGATGGAACAATGTTCATTAATACGCCATATGTGTTTACCTTTCTTTACATAACAAGAAAAAGTCCTAGCGCCTCCACCTACTTCATTCAACTATTTTCTTGCCTATATTTTGTTCTAAATATAGCGTTACCAATGGATTTATATTTAGTCTAAACATTCCTGTTCACTTTCTCCAACTAATGTGTCATGGTCATGTCTATTAATTCTTGTAACTAGACATTTAAATGGTGTCGAATACTCGTAGCGAATACTCTCCCTACCTGTTCGTTTGGCGTGGCCTGCATCTGTGCACTGTTTATAAACCCAATGTGGTTTTAAGCATAATTTGTCCATGATCAGAACAGTCTTTAAATAATAAAAAAATACCGAGAATCCTAAAATTAGAATCCACATATCAAAAGTTATTTATGGTTTTCTGTTTGCTCTTTACTCTGATTCATCAGCAGGAAGTAGAGACCAAGACATAGTCAACGATGAAACACAGCAAGCTCCATGGCGCCGCAAGGGAATAACATGACTTGTTTCATGAAAACAAAATATTTACTGAATGATTCAACGACTTTATATTTATTATATTATATTTATTTATTATTAGCCTATACTGTCCCACTGCTGGGCAAAGGCCTCCCCATCGCTTTTCCACCTCTGTCGATCCTGGGCAATCTCCCACCAATCCTTACAATAGGCATCCAGATCGTCCCGCCATCTTTTACGGGGTCTACCCCTTCGACGTTGACCGTCAGAAGGGACCCAAGGGGTGACAACTTTGGCCCACCGTCCTGGATGCATACGGCTAACATGTCCAGCCCAGTCCCACTTCAACCTTGCCGTCTTCAGGCCTACATCTGCTATTTTAGTTTTGGAGCGCAGCGTAGTATTTTTTACTCGGTCAATCCGTTTAATACCTAATATGCTAACGACTATTCTCTTTAATTTCTTTCCAGGTTGCAATCAAAATCATCGATCTTACGTTGATAAAGGAAGAGTATGCACGCCGAAACCTCCATCGGGAGCCGAGGGTGATGGCTCGTCTACGACACCCCTGCATAGCAGCTCTCTACGAAACTATGATGGTAAACGATTGTCTTAGCCCAGTGATCTTAGCCTCCATCTATCCTATACCACAGAATATACTTAGGCTCGTATTTATAAAGCGATCTCAAGATTGAGAGCAATAGATTTGACAGGTCGTTTTGTACTGAAATGACATTTCTGATACGAACTCAAACTCGCTGTCACTCTTGAGAGCTGATTATAAATACGGGCCTTACAATAGTAGCTACTACCCCTATACCTAGATGTTTCAAGTGTAAATGACCATATAGGTAGGTACAACAATACAATTTACCCTACAATCCGCTCGACGCGCCACCCTTTACAAAAAAGATGTGGTTTGATGATGATTGGGCACTACAGTAACATCCATGTATTTCATTCCAGCACGGCCCTCGTCTCTACGTGGTAATGGAAGCGGCTGGCGGCGGGGACCTGTGTGCCCACGTGTTGGCAGCTAGGGGCCCTTCTCGAGGCCTGCCCGAGGCCCGCTCGAAGGCCCTAGCTGCGCAACTGGTGTCTGCTGTGAGGCACATGCATGCCAGAGGCGTCGTCCATCGGTAACATAACAAAACAATTCATCGTTCGGATGTCGACGAATAGTTGATCCATCGATTGTCAAAAGAAGTCTTTGCATAGACTAGGATCTGTGGCCTACTGACAACTACCTCTATTAACCTTTCCGAAGTCCCATGAAGTACCTATTCTATGAAGAATATTAAAAAGTCTCTACTTTTCAGGGACCTGAAAATGGAAAACATCATGCTTGACAGCACGAAGCAGTTCATCAAGATCGTAGGTGGGTTTTATGAGCATATTTTGTCTGTGTATAAATCCGGCTTTCAATCCCCATAAATTAGCTTATGTGTAGGTTGGTTGGATCTGATCTATCCCCCTGAAGCAGGTTTTCTACATCAATCTCACAATCACAGAAAAAGAAAAAAATACGAATTTCTTGCAGACTTTGGTCTCTCCAACATATGGTCGGCAGGCGGGTCGCTACGGACGCCGTGCGGGTCGCTGGAGTACGCTGCACCAGAACTCTTTGTGGATGGAAGGCGGTACGGGCCTGAAGTAGACCTCTGGAGCATGTAAGTAGAATTGACCAGCTTTAACTACCTCCATTGGTCCAGTGTAGTCTGAACCTGTATGAAGGAACGAGTCTGAAATAGACCTTTCATTGAAGCATATGATTAGTAGTGTAGGTACTTTGAAAAAAAATACATTATTTGGAAAAAAATCTTCGGATGGAGCTCATTCTATAATAAAGCTTTCTCTTATTCATAAGCACAGCGAAGTTTAGTACTACAGCCTAACTTTAGCCATTACTTTTTCAGAGGAGTGATCGTCTACGGTATGGTGACAGGCGGGCTTCCATTCACCGGGTCAGAAGGTGGCTCAGGGCGCTCCAGACCGCAGCTACGAGCAGCCATCGCTAGAGGGTTCACAAGGAAACAGCGGTCCGCGCTCGCCTGTGTGTCTAACGGTATGTCTACGATATAAGGGTGTGGTTAATACAGGCAGGAAAGCTATGTAAAGAAGCAAGCTATGTCAAGAGGCAAGCTATGCCGAGAGGCAAGCTATAAGGCAAGCTATGTTAAGAGGCAAGCTATAAGGCAAGCTATGTTAAGAGGCAAGCTATTTCGAGAGGCAAGCTATAGGGCAAGCTATGTCAAGATGCAAGCTACATATCCTAGCACAGTCTTTCGCGGTGGCTGCGGCGTATTTGTTAACAGTCTTACGATATGCAACCTGGTACCAGCTCATCCCTGATTACGTTTCACTACAATATTAATTAAAACAACAGTTGAATTTATTTGAGTGATTTTAATCAAACAACATCATCGGCATAAAAATGTAGAAAAAAGTTTAATTGAACGTCTTTCCGTGGCAACCTTTCAGCTATTGTAACAGAAACTATTTACTTTTTATTTTATTCAGTCTATCAATGGAATATTCTCTTTACAAACACTTTTAATTAAGTTCACTTATATTCACTTCACATAACAATGTCCTGTTAGGTTTCTTGGCATTCCGAAACCCATTTGCCGTTGGTACCTAAAAAAAGAAAGAATGTTAAATTATTCGAAATAATCATAATCACGGATGGTTGTAATCAATGTAAAAGTTTATAAAAGGAGTACTAGTTGTTTGGTCTAGTCTAGAAAAAACAATCAATACACAATCCCTTAGTTCCATATCTCCAGTTTGTCATTTCCGAAAATTATTTCCAATTGTTCCTTTAAAATAAAGAAGTTTTATATTCCTTGCAATTTCCCAGAATGCCGAACATTCGTTCAGTCCCTATTGGAGCCGGTGGTGGAAAACCGCATGAAGATCGAGGAGGCGGCCAGACACCGCTGGATCAAACGACCCGGCATGCGGATGAAGGTGCATCCACTTACCAACGTCGAGCTCAAAGTTAACAGAGAGGTACGGAACAAAATCATCTCCATTCTTAGCCCCTATGATCAAGATGGTGCTCGACTGACTCTGGTGTGAGTTTTTAGCCGAGAAGACTCTTTAAGCGACTGATTCATTAATCAGTTCATTGACAGCAATTGAAGACATGCATAGTCAAGAGTCAGACCGCTGTCTTAATCCAGTACTCGTATCTCTATTGAAGAGAGACGATCATTAGATCCAAATTCAAGAGTGGTATTTTAGGAAGAAACTTTTCATAGCAAAATAGTTGGTTCAACGTCTAAAGAGTACCCAGATCTATTTGCATATACCTAACTTTAATTCCCTCTGTTGTTCCAGATGTACAAACAAATATCAGAGATGTGCAGACAGTCAATCATCGACGTAATCGCCCAGATAAAAGCTGAACCCTTTGGATCCGTCGCCGGAATGTACAACATTTACACCCATCTACACCAGATCCAAGCAGTACCTGGAGTAGACTTGCTCTGGTCCTCTAGCATCCAAGAAATCAGGCCAGCCTCACCTCCAGAATACAAAGCCTTTGAGTCTAGACAAGATTTACCGACCAGTAGCAAAACGTCACTGACCAATAGCCACAGTCTACCCCCTCAAAGAAAGATGATCTTCACATCGACGACGCGGCAAAACGGATACGTTTCCAGCCAAACCAAAAACACCGAAGTCGTTTCTACCAGGCCCTCCTCCACGCAAGCCGATGCACAGACGTCGATCGTACCCAAACTACCAATCAGGCAGACGGTTACGACGGCATCACAAGTCTCCAAAGATTTGGGTGGACCATCGAAACCTCCAGTAAAACAGACACAAGTGGAGAAAATCCGGGACAGATCAGAGAAGCCGAGACAGTCGACGCAGAGTCCGAGGTTTAGTCTCGCAAGACCTTTAACAGGTACAAGTTTTTAGATTTTCGCAATTGTTTACTATACTTAGGGGCTCGTATTTATAAAGCGATCTCAAGATTGAGAGCAATATCAAGTATGAATTTGACAGGACACTTTGTACTGAAATGACATTTCTGATACGAAATCAAACTCGCTGTCAGTCTCAAGTGCTGATTATAAATACGGGCCTTAGACTATCCGACCTTATCCCGTCAGCTCCCTTCTTCCATCGGACATCTAGACGCACCGCAGGATACCATCCATACCTGGTTGATATTCCACCAATACGGACTAAGCGCTTCCAAAACTCTTTCATAATGCGCACGGCAAAAGAGTGAAACTCACTACTTGCGTCTGTGTTTCCGAATGCTTACAACCCCCAACACTTCAAAGTTAGAGTGAACAGGCATCTGCGATTTTTTAATGATCATATTAGCGCGATTGTACTTATTGTTACCTCTATATTCGGAACGGTAGTTGCACGTTCCATGGTCAAGATTAGTCTGGCGAGGCGAATGTTGACATCTTCTAAACGGAAACCATTTTCGTCTTCCTTATTTTGGACGCAGTGGCTAAACTACCTTCACTACTGGATATTTTTTCTCACGACTCCCGCTTTGCCCTACGTGTGTGTGTAAATGTACCACCACGCACATTGCCTTAGTGTGCGTGAGTTCAGCGTAACCTGTGCGCACAACCACAAGTAAGGCCTCAGTCGTAAAACATCTGTACCATTGTCACTCACTAGTTCGTCTTTAACAGGTCTTTACTGTATGAAGAAGCCTGCGTACAAAGTGTACGACAGCGGAGACTGCGGATTGCACCCTCGACTACCGAGCATCGACGAACATTCCAACACGGATCTGAACGAGAAGAACAAGAAGGCCAGGACTCCGTTCGTGAAGAAAGTGGCCATTGAAGAGGAGAGAAGGTTGAACAGCTGTCCGAATAGAATGGGGGACGGCAAGAGGACTGACATGTACAGGCGGCCTGGGGACAGTGCCTTAACTAAGTAAGTAATAATAATAATAGTCATCCCAATCGATCGGTGACGGCGGTCAACCACCTGCGCGGGACTAGTTTTTTAGTGCCCGAGAGTTTGCGCAGCACACAGGTGCACTCCCCATTCCTTCAATCTCTTATTCTGATGGGACAGACTAACTGACACGATCAAAGAGGCAGTCTAAGTAAGAAGAGTACATAGATATAGTCATGCCTGCATCCTCCCTTACGGGGTAGGTAGAGTGACAATGATCTGAAGGTCTGTTTCCAACACGGATCTGAACGAGATGAACAAGAAGGCTAGGACTCCGTTCGTGAAGAAAAGAGCCCGGGAAGAATCAGCTGGATCATGATCATGTTATGTTTTTCTATCGCTCCTATTGTCTAGTACGAAAGTGTCTTCTTATGGGTAGAATAATGAATGGACCCTAATGAATGTTTGGTTTTTCAGTTGGCGAACTGGCATGACGAACACATCTACGCGAATTCTGCTCCAAAGCAACGCGACTACCATCAAACGAGCCTCTTTAGGGTAAGCATTCAAATAACTGCCAATTGGGTACTTGACTGGGTAGCTTAAAAAAATCAAAACGTTTATACTTAAAACAAATGGCTAAAAATATTGTGGATTTCATTCATCATTAAAAAAAATGCACATTTAGATTTTAATAATCGAATTAAAAGTATAAAAGTTATTGATTTGATTAGTCAATATTTACTAAAATGTGACGTCATAATTTACTATTTTCCTCAGAACCTATTTTCATACAAAAAAAGCGTTTCTGACATTTCATAAAAAGTTGCTGATTTGACTAGTTGAAAAGTAGCCAATTATGTTAGATTTTATATGTATCTATCTCTGAATACCATAAAACCCTCACAAGACTCAAAAATAATTAAATAGGTACATTAGTAAAATGAAGTAAACTTTTATAAACATTGTTTTACATATTTTGAGGATTTTTAGCACTCACTTATGACGTGTACATAAGAAAGACTGATAAATTCGTCACTACTGATACTACCTCGGTAGCTCAGTGGTAGAGCGATGGACCGGCATTCCAGAGTCGCAGGTTCGAGTCCTGCCCAAGGCGAATTTATTATTTCTTTCTTTCATAAATCTTTCTTTCATTTGAGATGGGGTTTGACTTGCCGTCGACTCGATAGAAGAAGAAGAAGATAAAACATTGTTTTACTTATTTTTCAGGAATATTGCGAGTCCACATTCATCTTCAAACAGTCACTGCAAGAGCGAAAGAGCAACGCCGGTAAGCATAAACTATATTTTACCTAAATACTTATCTCGAGTTGAATAAATAAGTTTATAGTTGTTTCTAATCACAGTGCTATACTATTTCTATATAAATACATAAATCACGCCTTTATCCCTAATGGGGTAGGCAGAGCGTCAACGACCGACACAAAGGTCGTTCCGCCACGTCTGATAAGTTTTGAGGGTTGTATAAGATAAATCTGCATAATATTGCTGTAGTGACAGGTTGTCAGCCCATCGCCTAAATTACAATATACTGAAACCTTCGAATCCCTTAGCTGGATTTTACAGCATGTCCGGGAGGAGATGCAGCTGGCGCATTCTATGTTTTTCTATCGCTTCCAGTCCAGCATGGAAGCTTCCTGTCAGTGGTTGAATTTTTGATTTGTTATTTGTAATATTTTTAGAAATAGTAAAATTAATTGTTCAGTTTTGATGACTCGACCACAAACAGCGTCTAGGTCTAATAATGAGACCAATGAGGATATAATCACTACGAATGAGACCACGGAATCGTCTGAACTAATCAAACAATAAGGTTTTTCCTCGGCTACCTAATCCAACCAACTTAAAAAGGATTGAACAGACTCGTCAACCAAAACGCTAGAAGAATCAAAAATTTTCATTTTCGACAGGCTGTGCACTCCGTACTAAAAACTCGATTTTCGTACTAATACTTATCTATAATTATTTGCTATAGGTGAGCTGGTTTTCAACGAGATCTTCAACCAACAAGGACTCGTCGCCACTACAGCGACTCCGGCGCACAGCCCCCATTAAGTGACCTTTCGTGACCTTAAGTGACCTTAAGTGACCTCTGCCTTTCGACGCATAATGACTAATTCGACTTTGTAGTGGGATTTTAGTGGAGATTTATTGTTTTTAAATATTTAATCGTCGACCCGTGAATTGGAGTAGTTCTAACATGGGTTCTGGGTTCGATTCCCGGTCAGGTAGATATTTGTAAGAATATGTTGCCTGGGACTGGGTGTTTCTATTTGTGTATGTCTTATATTTGTGTATGTCCTGTGTTCGTCCCTATAACGAATGTTATAGTTGTGATTGTCTATTTTATTTAAAATAAAAATACTTTAAATCTCCACTAAATTCCATTACAGCCTTTATTCGTTTATTATGCATTGAAAGGTTATTATTTTTCGATTAGCTTATTTTATAAGTTTTTTTTCACTTAAAATCTTGATGTGACAACTCCAAATGTAATTTTAAGCGAATAAAACAGTTTTACTATATTGTGCAAGGCATCAAGTGTATTTTGGATGACGTTTTTTTGATATATTGTAGTACTATTTTACCTTTAGATACAACAAAATAATAGAGTGATGTATTGTGCTTACACGAATTTTATTCAAAATATTTACAAGATTTTCCAAAAATTCTAAGAAAAACAAAGATAGCGTAAAAAAAATTGTTTTATTGATTTCAAGTTCGACAGCTAAAAAAATTAAGTACAAGGTCAAACAAACATTTCTTTTTAAATCGATCAAGAAGAGGTCTAGAGTAACATTGCATGGATTTATTTTTAGGCTGAAATACATAGATTTGAGGTCAAGGTCATTTTAAGTTCAACACGTCGATATGGAAAACGACGCAAAATTCAATGTCAATGCTTTTTCTCGAGGCAAGTTCAAATAACCACAATACAGCGGCGTGAACATTGACAAAGAGTTGTTAAGGTCGAGTTCAAGGTCAAATACTCACAATGAGGCGCGTCAGAGAGGTTTTTAGGTCGGTTTGAAGGTCAATACTCGAAATTAGGCGTGTCAGGGGATAGCAAGGTCTTATTCTCTCAATAGGGCGTTTCGAGTTGGGTGTCAATGTCAAGGTCAAACTCAAGGTCATAGATGGCAAGTTCGAGTTCAAGGTCATCTTCTCATAACATAAAAAGGCGACAGAGGATCTTCAAGGTCGTGTTCAAGGGGTCAAATGGTTTCAATTTCAAATACTCACAATGCGGCGAGTCAGGTCACGTGTCAGTACACGGGCATGTGTCCCGGGTTGGCCATGGCCGCCATGCGCATGTAGGTGGTGTGGGGGCGCGCTAGGGGCGGGGAGTCCCCGGGCACGTTCTCGTTATACTCACAATAAGGCGTGTGTCAGTACACGGGCATGTGTCCCGGGTTGGCCATGGCCGCCATGCGCATGTAGGTGGTGTGGGGGCGCGCTAGGGGCGGGGAGTCCCCGGGCACGTTCTCGTTATACTCACAATAAGGCGTGTGTCAGTACACGGGCATGTGTCCCGGGTTGGCCATGGCCGCCATGCGCATGTAGGTGGTGTGGGGGCGCGCTAGGGGCGGGGAGTCCCCGGGCACATTCTCGTTATACTCACAATAAGGCATGTGTCAGTACACGGGCATGTGTCCCGGGTTGGCCATGGCCGCCATGCGCATGTAGGTGGTGTGGGGGCGCGCTAGGGGCGGGGAGTCCCCGGGCACATTCTCGTTCTTGAACTCCGCGACGCACTTCCATTGGTTGAGGTATTGCACTGGAAAGATAATCATATTTTTTATTTAAAAAACCTAGTCATTTATGAACAGTAGGTATACATCTATACATTAATAGGTTTCATAAAATGCTCCCTCTATTCTTTAATAGGGGTTCTTTATAGTGGTTTCTATATTCTCTACAGTGGTCCCCTTATTCTCTACAGCGTTACCTATTTTCTCTACAGCGGTCCCTATTTTCTATTCAGCGGTCCCTATATTCACCAGAGAGTTGCCTAAATCAAGTAGTGCCTTTTAGACTTACTTTTCCATAATCTGACACAGCAATCATCTCCTGAAGAAGCCAACAATGTCCCAGTTACATTCCAGGAAACCCTCCATACACATGAGTAGTGGTCCTCGAAGGCAGCCATCACTTCAGTCTTGAACCGCACGCCGCAAGCGCCGTTTGATGTTGTTGTTGTTGATGATTCTCTGTAAACATAAATACATCCAATTGGCTACTTTCCAACTAGTCAAATCAGCAACTTTTTATGAAATGTCAAAAACGCTTTTTTGTATGAAAATAGTAAATTATGACGTCACATTTTAGTAATATTGACTAATCAAATCAATAACTTATATACTTTTAATTCGATTATTAAAATCTAAATGTGCATTATTTTTTTTTTATGATGAATGAAATCCACAATATTTTTAGCCATTAGTTTAAACGTTTTGAATTTTTTAAGCTACCCAGTCAAGTACCCAATTAGTCACGACCGTACCCCTAACGGGGTAGGCAGTCACCGACCTCGTGAAAAGCGTTTAAGCGTTTTCGCCACTTCTGACAAAGTTTTGATGTTTCCGTTGTTTGGTTGGTTGTTCAGTTGTTTGGTTAGTTGTTCAGTTGTGAGGTTGGTTGTTCAGTACCCCAAGTGCAGACTACAAAATGGATTTGAAAATCTATCAGACGGAGCCATTTTGGGGGTTGGTGTAGTACTTACGGTAAAGGTTCTATTTTGATGATGCGCACGTCTTTAGTGGCCACGGCTAGTAAGTGGAAGGACCGGCCCAGATTTGGAGCGAATGTGAGGTCATTAACCGGTTCTTGGACCGATGACAGGCAATCAGTTCGCGTCCAACGACGCTGGGCTTCGCTGTATCTGTAACATGCCAGATAGAGATGTTATGAAATGAACTTGTGGTTTCACACATCTTCATTTATACACTAAGTTTCTAAATCAATCAATTTTATACAAATTATCTTCTCTATTTCTTTTCTTATATTTAGCATGCAGATGATTTATCATAACATAAAGTAGATGATATAGTTGACATTGCCTTTACCAAATCATGATGATATCATAATACTATAAGTGTGAACTAAAACAATGCCATATTGCAAGTCTTCTTTATTCTCTCTCTTTTACTCCTAGCTGTTACATCGTATTTGTTATCCTTTTCACACTTATCTATGAACACCTTACAATATGACATTAACTCTGTCCCCCAATGGATCTTAATTTCTAGGTTCAGGCTACTAGAGACAGTTAGGCTCGTATTTATAAATCGATCTCAAGATTGAGAGCAACATTAGGTATGGCTTTGACAGGTCGTTTTGTACTGAAATGACATTTCTGATACCAACTTAAACTCGCTGTCACTCTTGAGTGCTGATTATCAATACGGGCCTTAATCACTTACTCGTAAAGAAAGACTTTTCCGTTGCAAAGGCTGCCCTTATCATTCTGTACACTCGCCACAGCATTTGAAGTGTTTGGTTCATCGCTTCCAACAGCTAGCATTGGCGGATTCACTCTAAAATAATACATGGTTTTAATTTTTTACTATTAAAACTTTTTGAAATTTTGGAAATGTTTTTTATTATTAGTTTTCTCATACAAATTGTCCGATTGAGGTGGTCATTTTGTATGGGAATGTAAAAAAAAAAAAACATTTCCTGAAAGAATTTTCTGGTGATAGTTTTTCAGTTTCGGCCAATGCATTTTAAGTTAGCTAAACTTGATTTTAGCTCCGTCGCTTTCTAAACAACTATAAGTATAAAAGAGATAAAAAACAAACATATGAATTTGACTTAATTTTGTCTTCTCTACCTGGATAACGATGGGTTCCAAGACAAACAGCTTATTGACACTTTAGTTGGTATTTCGTGTTGCAAAGTCCACTGAGCTAGGTTCATCACATCTGGTGCTTCGTATATTCTGAAAAAAAAAAAAAATTGAAACAAGCAACACATAGTATGGCAAAATACACCTTCACCTTATCAAATTCTATATTTTTTTACACACAGCTAAACGAGGTTTCCCATGGGAGTGAAGTGTTTCCCATGGTAAAAATTTGCCTTTGTATTCCATAGTCATCCTGAAAAGCATTTTTCATCTAAATCCAAAATCTTTTCAGCTATTTTAGTCTTTGAAAGAGTGAAAGGGACAAAATGTCCCAGTAGTTCCTTTAATTACAGGGTGTTAATTTTATTCGCGTGCCATAGCTTAAGGGGTGTTTCAGTAACAAATAAGGAGCCCATAAAAAATATTTAAAAAAAATCCAAATCAAATAACCAAAAGCCAGTATTTATTAGGATTCCAAGTGCTGCATCTGGCTCTTGTGCTATAACCGAGCGCGCGCGAGTCGCTATCATTGTTCGATGCGACTCGTGCGTTGCGCGGTATTGGTTATAGCACAAGAGCTAGGTGCAGCTCTGGGAATCATTATAAATACCTAACGACTTTTGTTTTTTACTGAAACATCCTCTAAGCTATTAAATTAACACCCTGTATAATGAAAGGGTCTAGTGGGACAAGAAAATCCTAAACAGTCCCTTTGAAGGAACTGTCAAATTACTTTTTTATGTCAGTAGTAATAGTAGAATTAATAAATATTTCTTACCTGATAATGCCATCAGCAGAACAAGTTACCAGTAGGAGTCCTAGCTGTTTCGGGCCGAATTTAACATCTGTGACTGAAGTTCTCGAGTCCACCAGATTGGACCTCTTTACCCAAGTGCGGAGGCCCTTGTCAGACCCAGTAGATGCTGTGTCACCTGGAATCAAACAAACAATCACACATTCATTCTTATTAGAATGTTAGTTAAATGTTTCATTAATATTAGCACTCTAATTAAAGATCTACCAAGTATGCAAAAACAAAATAAGAGTATATTAAATAGTTTAGTTTCCTTTTACTACACCCATGTCAGATGCCTGTTAACTGTGCTATTAGGCAGTTTAAAAAACTCTAACATCAAGGTTCATCGGGTTGTATGTAGACTTGAAAACACACTTGATAAGAAAAAGAACTACATTCAGAGAAATATGAATAAATGATGATATTCTGTTCTTCTTATTCTGTTTTGTGTCTAAAATAAGTATATTTGTCTTCTTTTTTTCTTTCTTACCTGACACCATACTAGGTCTTTACAAACATACATAACATCACGCCTGTATCCCTAATGGGGTAGGCAGAGCGTCAACGAGCCAAACAAAGGTTGTGTCGCTACGTCTGACAAGTTTTTGAAGATTGTTTAAGATAGATCCGTATATTGCTGTAGTGACAGGTTGTCAGCCCATCGCCTAAATTACAATACTGAAACCGCTGATTTTTACAGCATGCCCGGGAGGAGATGCAGCTGGCACACTGACACATATGTTTTTTTATCGCTCCCAGTCCAGCATGGAAGGTCTTTACATACACAAAATTAAAATAACAATAGCCTTACCCACTTCCTCCCAAATAGCTGCAGTCCGATCAAAAGAGCAGGTAGCTATAACTTGACCAAACTCCGGATGGGCCCATGTGACCTTCCACACGGAGCCATGGTGGGCCTTCCAGCTGGCCGTGAGACGCCATCCGCCTTGACCGTCTGAATCCCAGATCTGATGGCAAAAATTTTAAATTTCTCTTTGAGAAAGTGTACTCTCAGGCCATTTTTTTTATATTAGCCATAGCAGTAATCATATTCAGAACTGAAACCATAGTCAAACTGCGTGGTATTGATCATGTAATATGCATTTACAATAGAGTTTTATGCAGTTCCTTACATGAAACTATGCATGAAACTTACTTACCAGCATTAAAATGTTATAAACGTTTTTTTGTTATATTAATTTGGCAGTACACTAGTATATTAGAAGCATAGAATATGTTGAGGAAAGAAACTGGAAAGCAATGAGAAATAAACACAGAATTTAATAACATAGAGATAACCTACCTTTACATACTGATCGCTGGAACATGTGGCCATTCTTTCGCCGTAAAAGTCGTAGGCCACATCGTGAATGAGGTCTTTGTGGTCAGCTAATATTATCTGAGAATCGAACAAGTTGGTTGCTGTAAGTTCTCCCATAATGTTCACGTAAATCCCGCAAAAATTTCAATCCAAAGCGGTTGCGGCAGTTCACTTCGGTTCAGACGGAAATCTTCCATAGACGAAAAATGGCCATCACGTATCATACATGACAATATTTTTTTTTTAAGAGTGCCCGGGATTAGGTATTTGGAATCTAGGCTTTTAGGGAGTATTGATGCTGGAATGCAGCCTTTTTAGTCTAATAACTAAATTTAATTTAATTATTTTGAATATTCGTGAGGAAGTAGATAAATAATACACCAGTGATTGTTTACGGAATATATGTATTTAAAAAAAACTTATTACACATCAATTTATCTCAAGCTATTAAAATATGTTTAAGAACATACAACTTCTTTTACTGCTAAAAGAAATCAATCATCGATACAAATTAATACAAATAATTCAACAATTTGAGTCAAGAGCAGCGACGGTGGCGACCTGGCTACTAATCCTCTATTTCATCATCATCTCCCTAGCATTATCCCGTATCTCTCGGGATCGGCTACCTAATCTAGGTGATTAAACGAGGGTACTGGTTTTTACATAGAACGACTGCCATCTGACCTCCGCAACCAAGATTGGATTTTAAGAGGATTTGTTCCTGAAAATACAAACAAACAAATATTTAATAAATGCTAGCTAGTGTGTAATTATGTGGTAGCATGTGTGTGTGACCACATAAAGGACTGAGTCTCTTTCATCACTAGGCTGGAGCGATACTGAGGGCTGCACAGTGTAATATTTTTGCCATACGATAAATAAATAAATGGTTTGATAAAATATTTTACCTTTTGTAACTGGTACATTGCTACAGGAGGCTTTTGGTTCGACTTTATCAGTCACAGCCATTGTCGCCGTTTTAAGAGGATTTGTTCCTGAAAATACAAACAAACAAATATTTAAGAAATGCCATTGTGTTCTTTATGTGGCATGTGTGTGTGTGACCACATAATATATAAAACATATACGGGGTGTAAGGGACAGCGTCCTGTAAACTTATAGGGGTTGCTCAGTAAACGAAACTGAGCAACTACCACCAGGATTTTTTTCAGGAAATGAAAAAAAAATATTGCTTTTTCATACAAAGTGACCACCTCGATCAGACAATTTGTATGGAAAAGCAATTTTATTTTCATTTCCTGAAAAAAAACCTGGTGATAGTTGTTCAGCATTGTTAACTGAGCAATCCCTATCAGTTTGCGGGACGCTGTCCCTTACACCCAGTATGGTTTGATAAAATATTTTACCTTTTGTAACTGGTACATTGCTACAGGAGGCTTTTGGTTCCAACTCATCAGTCTCAGCCATTGTTGTAGGCACTACTATCACAATTCACTACACAGCACTTGTTGTACATATTGAGAGTTATCAAACAACAAATATCTTTGAGATTAGGTATGGAGGATAATACTTGATCAACTTTAAAGCTTCTTTCTACCGGCTACCAACCGCTACGAAACAAATGACAAGATGACAAGCAAAATGACAAGTCACTGCAAAACGGCGCCATGTCAAATAAGTTCGCGCGGGGGTGGGGGGGGGGGTCTTGCGGAGGGGAAGAAAAAAAAACGAAACGTCACGTATCATAGTCGGGCCGTCGCCATCTTGAGCCATAAAGTTAGAATTTCCTCTATGAAGATTACCGCCCGTGGTTCACTTGATGGACCACCGCTTGACAATAGTTGACAAATTACTGACAGCTGACAGTGACAGTTTTTTTTTTTGTGTTTAGCAATCGTCAACCCAAGTGCGTTCACGCATGCTTCTAGAGTCTGTCTAAGGCCATTTTCACACTTGACGCTCAACGCGGCGTAGCGCGGTGAGGCGGAGCTGTAGAGTCTGTCTCATGAGTCGTTGCACACGGAAATGGCGCTAAATTTAAAAATCTCTAAATGTAAACACAGAAAAACTACAATGAAACTATTTTAATACTTTTATTTTATTTGTATGGAAATATCAAAATAGTTTTTTTGTATAAAAGTATCAAAATAGTCATATTGTAGTTTTTCTGTGTTGAAATGTGAAAGATTTTTAAAATTAGCGCCATTTCCGTGTGCAACGACTCATTAGACAGACTCTATCGTTCTTTGTAAGTACATCGGTCTGTATGGAAAAAACGCGGGGTATGGCACACTTGCACCGCGCCTACGCGCGGAGTGAAAACAATGGAACCATGGACAATACGCCGCGTTGCGCGTATAGTGTGAAAATGGGGTAATGAGTCGTTGCACACGGAAATGGCGCCAATTTTAAAAATCTTTAAATGTAAACACAGAAAAACTACAATAAAACTATTTTGATACTTTTATTTCATTTGTATGGAAATATCAAAATAGTTTTTTTGTATAAAAGTATTAAAATAGTTTTATTGTAGTTTTTCTGTTTAAATGTGAAAGATTTTTAAAATTACCGCCATAACCGTGTGCAACGACTCATTAGACAGACGTGAACGTACCCCAGTAGAGGTAGAGATCTCCCCAACCCCAAATCTGTTTACCGATTTAATAAACCGGTTTCAGAAAGTCAATATAGCCCAAGATCCCACGATGGCCAGATCTTTCTTATTTCATAAAGGCTGAAAATTTCTAGTAGTTTGAGCACTCATATTGCGAAAAGGAGAAAAGTATTTCATATGCATTTTTAATGTACAAGGATGTATTATGTATTAATGAAACACCTATGGCATGTAATTAAATTAACCACTCTATATAATTATGTTTATACCTATAAATAACGAAAAAAGTAATTTAATTACCCATAAAAGTACGGAATTTTACAGTTAGTAATAATGTAAGTTTTACAAGCTTATTAATTAAATTTGTAATGCTATATGATAAGTAACTAAACTAGGTAGTTTGTAGATAGTTTGATAGGATTGTTTACTTGCATTTCAGGTCTTTTAATGAGCTGGTGATTGCTTTGGAAGTCTTTTATTCTAAATTATGTTACTACGCGTAATTATTTTCAATATTTTAACGTTTTCCAAAATGGTCCACGCATTGCTCCAAGCTACTAAAGGCTACGTGTGGCCGCAGCCTTATGTCGAAATACGGGAACCAACTGTTTACATTTACAATCCAAATATACTTAAATATACGGTAATTTCCTAATATTTACATAATTTTAAATTAAGTGCAAATTTTTTACATAAAGAAAAGTACTCGTAGAACTGAAAAACTTTCCCTTATGAACATGATGTCGAAATAGAAATGTGATCTTGTATGGGAGATATTTATTATTATTTAATGGCCTACTTAACTTGGCAAAGCTGTTCAATTTCATGAAAAGGACAAACCCTAATTACTAACTAACATGAAATGACCTTAAAATTGTGTAATGTTATAAACACTTTTGATATATAGGTACATATATAATTTCACGCCTGTATCCCGAATGGGGTAGACAGAGCGCCAACGATCCAAACAAAGATCGTTCCGCCACGTCTGACAAGTTTTGAGGGTTGTTCAAGATAGATATATAGGTATATTGATGTAGTGACAGGTTGTCAGCCCATCGCCTAAATAACAATATACTGAAACCCTCGAATCCCTTACCTGGTTTTTACAGCATGCTCGGGAGGAGATGCAGCTGGCACATTCTATGTTTTACTATCGCTCCCAGTCCAGCATTGATATTACTAGGGTCTTTAAATGGTAAAAGGTTATTACAAATTTTCTGCTTATAATAAACGAGCAGCATTATATAAAAAATCTACAAAACCAAATTTTTAGATCACTCATCATAACTGCGAACTACTTCAAAAAGCAATAACACGATGCAAGTATAATATAAATTTATTGGAAACAATAGCAGAAAGAAAGAGAAGACAGATTTCCAAAACACCACAGAGAGGACCTGTAAAACTAACAGAATTACGAATCTCGCTGCTCGATATTTGCGAACACTTTCCAAACAGCAATATGGATGAAAGCTGTAAGTATTTTACTTGTATTAAAAAACAAAACCTATAATTTTCCTATTCTTAAATAATCTTAAAATATGTTTGTTTTAGACACTCTTAAAGTCGCAGCAGTGTCAGAGCTAAGTAGTAATTCAATATGGGGTATTATTCGAGGACTTGAAACATTTTCTCATCTTCTAAGCCTCACAAGAGATAATCAGGTCAGGTTCGCTATGCTACATTTTATTTTTACGATGGTTCTGCAAGTACTCTAAATCCTGGTAGGTTGGTAAATATGTCTGTCTTGTCCTCCTCACTTACGAAATGATTTTTTAGAGAGTATTCGTAAGGGCGACTGAAATCTCTGATAAACCGAGGTACCCTCACCGAGGGCTCATGCTAGACACCACGAAAAACTACGTCCTTGTGGACACCATCTTGAAAATCCTGGACACAATGGCTATGAGTAAACTGAATGTGTTCCATTGGCGATTCGTAGATGATCAAAGCTTAAGGTAAGAATTTGAACAAGAACTTGAATAGAATTAGTTACTAAGATTTTCTTGTGAAAACTTTAGGTAATATGGAAGTTAATCGACCCGACAACACTCGTACACATCATAGTAGAAGAAGATTACGTGGTAGAGTCTGTCTAATGAGTCGTTGCACACGGAAATGGCGACAATTTTAAAAATCTTTTACACACCTCTGCATTATTATATCAACATAATGTATCAAGGAACTTGCGTTTAAAGCAAGAAAATAATCCCAAGGGATTTAAAGTTGTATGGAAATCCTTAATAGCCCAAGGGTTATTATGTGATTTGAATTTGGAATGTCATGTGAACTACTAAGAAAATAATTTTCAGAAAAAAAAAATATGGCTGTGTGTGTATTAGAACTGTTGCCACACTCGCCTTCTGCGCCTCCCGGCGAGTGTAAAAAGGCTGTATGACTAGTTATCTGTATGTGCTCTTTGCTTTGTATAAAAAAAAGAAACTAAAAAAAAGAAAACGCGGTTTGATTTTGCAAAAGTTTTTCTCTCATTGATTATTACTTCCATTTCGTAAATTGTCGAGTGAAATTAATATTTTGACTCCAGAAGACATTGTGACTAGTATTTTATCGTATTTTGTTATTTATGTTGAATATGTTAAATACGATCAATTCGTTTTTTGGAAAAATACGTAGGTAGTGGATTGTGAACGTGAAGTGTAGTTCAGTGAGTGTGAATTGACTTTCGGATCTGTTGCTTCTGGTATGTTTTCAATATTTATTTATGTATCAATATTACATGATTAGGTATATTTCTGAGCTTTATTATCTTACAGACGCCTGCCACCGTCTAAGTAATCTGTGCAGTAGGTGTGTAAAATATAGTATGCTCCTCGGGAATAAATGTGTCTTCGCCTTGGGCAGACTTGAATCCCTCGCTACATTCAGGATTCTTGTCATAATTCCCTCGCTTCGCTCAGGAATTAAAGATTTAATTCCCTCGCTGCGCTCGGGAATTAATCCTAGAATCCTTCATTCCGCTCAGGATTCAATATGCTGCCCGTGACGTTAGACACTGCTTTATTCCCTCGTTGCCTAATATACTATAAATGTAAACACAGAAAAACTACAATAAAACTATTTTGATACTTTTATTTTATTTGTATATTTTAGTTGTATGGAAATATCAAAATAGTTTTTTTTTTATAAAAGTATTAAAATAGTTTTATTGTAGTTTTGCTGTGTTTAAATGTGAAAGCTTTTTAAAATTAGCGCCAATTCCATGTGCAACGATTCATTAGACAGACCCAGTTTCAGACTGTGCTTCTTGAATTATCTTGATCTTTTTATTGTTGTCTAACGCTTTTTAAATCCGTTACCGATTGGGCAAAGACATGACGAAGAGGGTTTATCCCAAAATAAACTATGAAACGAGTACAAGTGTATTTATTAACAATAACAAAGAAAGATTACAATGGAGTTTCACCAAGTGCCAACAATCGCAAGTATCAAATACATTACGAAGAGTTATATCGGTTGTTTTGTTATGTTGTCCCACCGAGTCCAGTCCTATCCTATCATTAACGATGCTCAGTTTTTTTTTTTTCATTTTTACTATTTCAGCTATAAGGACGCGATCTCTTATACCAAAAAAGATATGTGGAAGATTATTACTCACGCCAAGTACCTCGGGATCAGAGTAGTGCCAGAATTTAACTTTCCACGTAATGTATCCAGATTATATAAGCTACCAAGTTAAAACTTATTAAATCCTAACGGTTTTATTACTTTTCCTGAGGGAATCAGGTATTTGTATCAGCACATACAAACATACATAAAGTCACGTCTTTATTCCTTACGGGGTAGGCAGAGCGTAAAGTGCCTCGTAAAAGGCACCTTTGCCACGTCTGACAAAAATTGAGGTCAATTTTAGATTGTGATGTGATGTGTATTTCTGTAGTGACAGGTTGTCAGCCAATCGCCTAAATTACAATACACTATAACCCCCGAATTTCTTTTGCTGACTTCTACAGGTTTTGAAAATCTATTTTCAGTGCATTCGGGACCAAATTACAATCTTTCGCAATCAGAAGTTTTTCTCCATCCTTTGAAAGAAGGCACATTTAAGCAGCTTCGTCATTTGTATAAGGAAGTGCAAGAAATTTTCCCTGAAAAGTGTTTACATGTGGGAGATGTTAATTTCATTAAATGGTAAAGTTAATATCTGCTAACCAGACGTTTGTGTAAATAATAAAACTGGATACCCAAGGTGACAGAGGTGTAATAAATATAAGGCCTAGCACGCAATGCGATTTTTTTCGCGCGAATTAAATCCGCAGAAATCTGTGATGTATGGAGTTGTATGAAGGTTCAACTCCAACACAAATTCTCCCCCGCGCCCCACCCGCGATTATATTTCGCGCGAAAAAAATCGCCCTGCGTGCTAAGTCTAAGAAATAAAATCCGTATCATCAGACATGACTTACTTGTACCTACATTATAGTAAGAAGCTACCTACGTCTTTTAAAATACATCAATGCTAGCGTCTCCTGTTCTGTCTGCTGCTGTGCTGCATCATAGAAAATGTAAAGGATAAAACCTCTACTCTAGCTGTTTGCCATGTGTTATTTTGTTTAACGCAATACATAGATGGATAAAACTAAATATTTTATCATCGTTCCTTTTCATATTTCATCCTTAAAGCTTTTTTAACAGAAATAGTTAGGCTTTCGACTCGACTCTAGTCTAGACCAGATAACTGACGACAACATAAAGTCGGATACGGCCATACTTTCATTATTTTATAAAGTCGATAAGAATTTCACTCTTACTTAACTTTTTAATCCTGCAGGGCGGAAGATACTTATATTATAAACTACTTGAAAAATCAACACTTAAACTTCCATGAACTCACGCAAAAACTCCTGGAGAAATTTCATTCCGTGCTGAGAAAAGATACCACTCCTATAGTTTGGCAGGTAAAAAATATATATCTCCGTTTCGGAATTTATTCAAGATTGACTGTAGTCTGGTCCAGACAGAAGTGACCCAGACAAAGACAATACAAAGAGCTTACTCAGAAGCCTGAAACTAGCATTTTATTTACACTCAACGGAACGATGGGATTAATTTCACAGACTTCCGAGACATGATATTACGCAAATATTACGGACCACCGCTTGTTCGTTAGGTTTAAAATTTTATTTAAGCTTACTCCGAGTAATTTGTTAATTTTATTTTTAATCCGGTAATTTCTTTATTTTACAGTCTTCAAAAGATGTAGAAAACAGCCTGCCTGAAAATTTTATAGTCCAAACTAAAAAAGCATCGTGGTTACACCGTGGAGTTGAAGTGAATTTTCTCTTTATCATTAACAGCTTGTGATATGATAATCATATGACACATATAAACTTACGAAATGGTCAAAAATAAATAAATTTAACAGTTACATAAAAATACCTATTTACTTGTTATTTGTTGTTCTAGAGTTTAAAACGTGGTCGTCAGGTTATATTTTCTATCTTTCTGAATACGCAAACTCAGATGAATGTTGAACTAAATGTCTTTGAAGAATACTACACCGCTGACCCTCGACACATTTTATATGGAATGGAGAAAGATCATTCTCTGGAGAAGAACATCATAGGACAAGAAGTTGTTGTAGGAACTGATATAAGAAATGAGTACTACATAAAGAGTAGGTAAGCACCTGACAGCGAATCTTTTAAGAATAAGAATAAGAAATATTTATTATTTATGACGCCACACAAACACACACAGTAAAACAAAATGACATAAACAATAAAAACAAAAGAACAAAACATTACCTAAATAAATAGAAAGAACATTAATGCTACTGGAATGTGTCGCGTTTTAATGGGACAACATGCCAAAAAAAACAAAAAACTTATAAAAAAATACTATAAGGATGCTATAAGGTAGGTAATTATGCCATACCCATACCACAGTATAGTTTAATAGTCTCATATATTATACTGTGCCCATACTTTCCTACAACATTTGTCATTGACAAAATAAAACAGATTATTTTATTACAGTCGTCTTTTACTTGTTATATGCGAAAGTAATTGCCGTTTCTGTTTCAGTTCATGGCTCCATATTGCAGTAATAGCTGAAGTCCTGTGGAGTCATGTAAATGGGACAAGACCAGAAAACACATTAAGAAGACTAACAGAACATGATTGCCGTATGACGTTCAGAGGAGTGCATACTGGTTCAAATGAAGTTTGTTTGAATCTAGAAAACATTGATTCAGATCCAGAAAAACAACCTGAAGAAAAAACCAAGGAGCATGCAGATGATGGACATAACAATCTCTTGGAATGGGGATCACTAGTTTATTCTCTCACTTCATCTGCGGTTTAAAATAGAAAAATAAAATAATAGAAAAATCTTTATTTGTCACCAGTCAATACAAAAAAGTCTAGCTCAGCTATTATGTATGGTATTTATGATTTTTCGTTTCATTATTGAATAAAGACCTTGGATAAAGACCCTGTATAAAAAAATTACGATGAAAATAGAAAAGAAGGGGAAGTGGAAGAGTAGAGTCTGTGTAATGAGTCATGCACACGAAAATGGCGCTAATTTTAAAAATCTTTCACATTTAAACACAGAAAAACTACAATAAAACTATTTTGATACTTTTATAAAAAAAGCTATTTTGATATTTCCATACAAATAAAATAAAAGTATCAAAATAGTTTTATTGTAGTTTTTCTGTGTTTACATTTAAAGAATTTTAAAATTAGCGCCATTTCCGTGTGCAACGACAACGACTCATTAGACAGACTTAAGTTATTTGTATGGAAATATCAAAATAGTTTTTTTGTATAAAAGTATCAAAATAGTTTTATTGTAGTTTTTCTGTGTTTAAGGCGGTTTTCACACTGCCGGCGTATTCCGCCGCAGTGTGTAAACCGCCTAAATGTGAAAGATTTTTAAAATTAGCGCCATTTCGGTGTGCAACGACTCATTAGACAGACTAGACTTCTTACCGTAGACATTTCTTTTTTTCTACAAAAACCGGTAACGTATCGACTCAAGTCTCTGTCACATCACAGCTCTAGTTTTATTATTGTCTATGGTTTTTTGTAAACAAATGTGTTTAGCGCATTTTGTTCCTCGTGTTTATATTGAATATTTGACCAATTGTACACAGTAACCATGCTAATTTTATTGTAACGCCCGTGAAATATGTCAGGGTACTTGGAAGTGAAGTACCCACTAAAGCCAAACCTTGCATTGAACCCGTTTAAGGTGAGTTGCAATCTGTTTATTAATCACGTTGGTTTGTGATCAAAACATTGGTGTGGCATTGATTATTTTGTTGCTGGCAGTCGTGGAAGAGACAATGGTGTATTTTGAGGCCGAGCGCGACGACGTCTGGGGGCTCGCTGGCTGTGTACTGCAGCGAGGCTGGGGCTACGGCTGGCTCGATCGATCTGCCGTCAGGAAGTGTCGTGAGGAGGGCTAAATCTCGCACCAGACCGTACGCTTTTGCCGTTTTCCCTGTCGACGAGCGCAAGCCGCGCGTGCTGCTCGCCGCGCAGTCGTTCCATGAGGCTCAGTCCTGGATGGACAAGATCAAGGCACTGCTGAATGGTGTCAATTTAATTGGTAAGTCATTTCCTTCTACCTTCATTTTTATTGACATCCTCCTTAGGGGTCAAAGATCATTTCACACGTCCAACACACATGATTGCACTTAGAAAAAACACACATGTTAGAATTGCATAACTTTTACGTAATACAATTACAAAATTATATCTTAGCTGGTTTCTTTCCTCATTAGTTGAATTTTTCATCAGTTACTCTTCTATTTAGTTACAGTAGTATTTAGGTACAGATATATATTTTTTAAACAAATTCTGGAGAACTAGAATATAAAATTTTATTTTTAACATATTCAGGGCCTACAATTTGTATCCCTCTCGCAGCACAGTTGAATGGTCTGTGTATGGTTATATTTCTTCCTAACTAACTAAAAAATCACAAAATTATGTTAAACAACAAATCAAAAATTTCAACCGTAGACAGGATTTGAACCTGCGTCTTTAGAAAAACGTCCCAACGCCATAACCAACTAGGCCACTAAGGTTCTCCTCCTGAGCGTAAAGAGCGTAAAGGCTCTCCTTCTTGAAAAATTATATGCAAGATGTCGCTAGTGTCCACTCAAAGACGCTCTAAAGAAACAACAGATCAACAATTTCACCGCTCCGGAGGAGAACAGTAGTGGCCTAGTTGGTTCAAATCCTGTCTACTGTTAAAAAAAAAATTGATTTGTTGTTTAACATATTTCGGAAATAAAATAGCACTTTAAGTGCAAAAACTAATAAAATAAAAAATGTTAAAAGTGTAGCGATATAATGAGGATAAAAACGCAAAGCTAATTGCAGATGGCGCCACCAGCGAGTGTTCCAAAAGAGACCAATGAGAAGACGCAAAACTGATATTTTTTCAGAGTGACAGATGTTTTATTTACAGAAATTTACAGAAAATATAAATAAAACACAACAAAATAAATATAATACACAACTTAACCTACACTTAAAAATAAATAAATTATTAACTAAATAGACCTCCCACTGCGTCTCCACCAGACATGGTCCCCAACATGCTGGCAGCATTCCCCCTTTGAATAGCTAGGCTTAGACGCTGGGCAAGGAAGCTGCCAGCTCTGCGATCACCGGAAGTCTTGTGGAGACGCACCGAAAGTTCCCTTATGAACTTTTTAGTTTCTGGCCCCCATGTGCCTAGAGTCTCAAAACCAATTGGTGAGAAAATGTAGCAGTCTGAGATCTGCTCATATTTTCGGACCTTTAACGCCTCTGCACTCATTGCTGCGGAACCTGCTCTCGCACTTGTTGCCTGGACGTGTGATGGGGCCAACGTGTCCACACATGTGACATCCCATACCAAGCTTCTTCCCCGCTGCCAGGGAATGAGTGTCACGCCGTCGGGTCTCTTGCCGTCAGATCGAACGATACCGTTTGGTTCTAACTTTGCCGGAACGTTCGCTGAGACAAGAGCCCGACGAATGACATCGTTCAGGGCAGCATGGCGGGGGATGCGACCAGCACTTCTTTGGCAGGATAAGCCGTGATGGCCAAGCTCGTTCACTCTGGTGCCGCATCCGCAATCATGTGGCTGGTTGGTACGGAGTCCCAATCGGAGACCGATCACCAGGGACAGGGTGCAGCTGTCAAGAAGAGTCCCAATATTTGCGGAAGGCAGGGCGTTGAGCCAAGAGCCAGACTCTTTTTCAAAAGCCGCCAGAAGGCGGGCGCGGTCTGTTGTGTTATTGCACAAATCTAATAAGTCTGTCTGGATCTTTTTGCAAAGTGGCTCATCCCATTGCCCCTGGGAGTGCAGAGATGAGGGAAGATCAGAAGAGCAAATAGACTTCCACTCATTCACAGCTTCGGACAGGTGGGTGACTTCGACGCGGCCTAAAGATGGGCCAATTATATCTCCAAAAAGTTTGGAGCATCCGCTTGCAGACGCCAGAAAAGCGGGCAGAGACACTGATGAGACCTTACGAATTCCAATACCACCGAACCGTACAGGAAGTGAAGCCTGGGTCCACGCTACAGGTGTGAGTCGACAATTCAAAATTTTGGTAAGGAGTTCAGAGATTTGGTCGTCCATCTCTGTCAGCAAACCTTTAAATTTCCATAAATGGCAACATCTTAGAACGTAGGTGAATTGTGGTACAAAGAGACAGAACTTGATTATGGTTAAAGCCATGTGGGGATTTATTTCCAGTAAACGCCCGAAGTTATCTTTGAATTTTGCCACTTGTTCTTGGACAAAACATGGGATGGCATCATCTAGGATCGGAGCACCCAGTAATCGCAGGGAGGTTTCTGTGGCTATTTGTATGTTCGGGGCAACGGCGTTAAATCCTGATACTATGTCACGCTGAGCATCCTGATTGATAGAAGGATGAATGAATAGTTCGCACTTACTGAAATTCAGTTCTAAGCCAATCTGAGCAAAACCATCGATAAGAGTTTTTAGATCTTCTAAAACCGTGTCTGGCTGACCTCCGAGCGTGCCATCATCCAAATACCAAATATTGAATTTTGAGTTTAAGGCCGAAATTGTGGGATGAATGCCTAGACTGAAGATGGCTGGACCCAATGGATCTCCCTGCTGGCAACCTACAGATGAGTGTAGCAGATGTTCCTTGTACACTAGTTTAGAGGGTTTGCTGTAGCATTGCCAGAGATAAGGGTATAGAATCGGTATGTTTTCGTTCACCTGGGACAGAAGAGTTGCGCGATCGATGGAATTGAATGCATTTTTTACATCTACTTTGAGAAGCACACATCCGTCACCATGTTCCAAAAAACTGCGTGTTGCATGTACCGCCGCTTCACATCCTCCTTTGGATCCAAAGCCTACTTGAATCGGCTGAAACTTTGCTGATAGAGTTTGCGATATGTATTTGCATGACACCTTAGAAACCAACCGTCTGAACGTGGTACCTATAGCGATGGGTCTAATGCCACCATCTTTCTTTTTTAAAGCGCATAGGTTAGCACCGTGAAGAACTTCAACTATCTCCTCGTTTACAGTCCCTGACAACATTAAGTTTGCAAGAGATGCTAAACTTGTAGTTAAACCTGCGCCGGACTCCCCCGCCGATTGGCAAACTAAATCTTTCAAATGCTGGGGGGAAAGCCCATCCATTCCACCACAAGATCCATTCTTAAAAGATGCGATGGCCGTGATAATGTCTTCAGGCGCCACGCGAGGTGGTGTGTTACTTGCCTGCATAAAATCTGGTAGTTGGGAAGTTGAAGAGGGGGCTGGGTGTTTCTCACGAAGAGAATGAACGGTTTCTTCATTGTTCGGAGCAATCATATCACTAGAGAACAAAAGTTGACTAGCGCCCTTTAAGTCTCCGTCACTGACCTTCTCTTCGACTTTTTTGAATATGTTGTGCAGTCTACCCGGCTTTGAATCGGTAGGACAAGGATATCTAGAGTGCAAAGTCCTTGCTGGTATGGAACAATTATTTTTAACTTTTTGGGTGAGGCTTAATTTTGAATTATCATTCTTATCTACATGAAGGACGCGATACGAAAAGCTGAGTAGCTCCTCCCAGCTGGATTTGGAGTTCGATGAAACCACTTTATCGATACATGATTTCAATGCAGAAGCTACAGTGAGTCGGGCCCCCCTAGGTATACGTTTAATAACAGGTATGTTATTTTTGTACTCGCTCAATTGCTGCCAAAATGGTTTGGAGTTAGAAGCTGGTGTGAATTCTACCGATTGCGTGGGCTGCTGAGACTGGTTATTTACCGAAGGAGCAATGATTGGGTTGGGTGTAGGTATAGATCTAAGAGGTCTAGGTTTATGTACTTTGGCTATGTGTATATTGAGTCCATGTTTCGAAGGGAAGTAGCGTGTAGTACACGTCTCACACTTGAAATTACCCTGGGATAGACTTGTGCCTGCTTGAATATTACAGTTTGTAACCGGTCCTATTGATTGCGACATTTTCTCACCAATAATGTAAAATTATACATAGGCACATGCACCTATAATACAAAAAATAAATCAATAAAAATTAATTGTAAACAGAAAAAAAAAACAAATATACATAACAGTTTTCAAGTTAACACAGTGAAAGGTACATGTTACTTCCTTATCATTATTAAAACAGTTAAAGTTAAGTAGTACAAAACAAGATGCAAGAGTGAGGTGAATCGAACTTCGATGAACGGTGTAGGCCGGGAACAACACGACCAAGGCAAGGGATGATGGTTGGTGTTGGGTATAATTTTATCAGCGGAAGCACGAAATGGTGTAGGTATGGAGATTGTGTTCAAAACCAGGTATACGATCCAAAGCATCAAGCATAAGCAAGCACCATTGCCCGATTTGTTGACTCGTAACGACATCTAGCGGCCAGCATAAATTGAAGTCTTCTCTTTATTGATTTTTGCGCCATCTGGTAGCTAAAAGCGCGTCAAATAAGCAAACTTATTATACGTCAGATGGCAGCGCAGTAGTTCGGGATGCGTGGACGTGGTGGGGTGGGCGTTGCGTTGCTTTCCTTTATACAGAAATAGATGGCGTTGACAAAATTGACAAATACGTTGAAGCGTCGGATAGCGTCAGGAATTTTTGAATTTGTTTGAAAAACAAAACTTTTATAACTCGACAATATCTGAAGATTATTTGTGTTATTTTTGCACTTTGCACTATATGAAGTCTTATATATATGACAGATTCTCCAAAGCTTAAGGAAATACAACCAAATTGCGCTGTAAAAGTTTCTCACAGTTTGTTTGTGCTCAGCATTGCAAGTTTGCAGCAAGTTTTATACAAAGATTGTGTAGTTTCACTCGTAAAACAATTTTCACTATATAATGGAAAGACACTGACACTACTTTTGCGGTGATTTCATTGTGAAATATGAAGTTATTTAGAAAATTATAAAGAAACAGCAAAAAACTGTTTGTCCTGCCGCGCCATTTTTCTGATATTGACATTGACATTGACAGATTACTGACCAATCACAGGAAAAAGGAACACTCGCTGGTGGCGCCATTTAGTTCCCAGTTTTTCTCCCCATTTAATGACTTGAATTCTTTCTGGAAAGAAAGACTAGTCATAATAGTATAGGGTCCACTTAAAGACGCTCTAAAGAAACAACTCCTTTATCTAAATTAAAAATTAACTTAGTTATTTAAAAATGTATTTCACAAACGTCCATGGCCCAAATAAGCATATGAGCTTCTGACGTATGTAGGTGCATTCAATTCAATGGTTATTCAATGCAAATGTTAAATACAATCAAACTATAAATGTTGATATGATTAAGAATGGAAGGTCAGTAACCACACTTTAATTCTGCACATAATCTTAGAGTGCTAAACTGTGAGTTACAATGAAACCAAGCGCTGTTTAAAAGTAATCAAACCAGTTTTTCGTAAACTGTGGGTCCCAGGTGGTTTCTAGAGGATCAACTTCTATAGTCAGATTAAGTATTTCATAACTTAGTTTCTTCCATTTTCCTTACCTCAACATTTATTCATTTCGGTATGATCTTCATAAGTGTGCTACTTAATTGTATTGTTTTATTATTATTTATTCATTTATACTTTATGTGCTGCAATCATGAAACATTTACTGATATCATTGCATTTGGCTGTTTATATAACATAATTATATCATAAGGATACTTTTGGTTGACAAAATATTAATATTGAAAGAAATAAAAAGAAACCTAGCTACAGAGAGTGTTAAAAGTTGTTCTAAAGTCCAATTTTAAACAATCACAGTGTTGAAGCTGGTAGGAGTCGCTCAACTGAACAACTTTCATAAAGAAATTCTTACAGGATTTCAAGGCCTGGCCTGTCAAGAAGTTTTATGTTTTTCGCGCGTATCTTGTAAGTCAAAATACATTTTCATTAAAAGAAAGAATTTCCTTGTGAATCTTGTGATTGATTGAGCAACCCCTATCAGCCCTTTTAGCTGAGAACCTTCATTCATAATTTAAAAAGAAACTGGTACACCAAAAGTATCCTAAAATCATGCTTAATCATCCCATTTCAGGCACGGAATCCCTTCTCAAAGACTGCTTCTCTATCACCATCATACCAACCGAGCTATCTTCAAGAATGGGTCTCTATGGAGACGGCACATTGTCTGTGTCTTCTTCGGGCGTCCAGTTTACCAGGACCCATAGCAACTCGTTCATAGAATGGAAACATATCCGCGATATCGCGTTGACTGTGCAGGATAATGATAAGATGTGCATCCTCAGTGTAGATAGGTTTGTTGATTTTTTATAACGATTTTTCGTACATACATAAAATCACGCCTTTATCCCTAATGAGGTAGGCAGAGCGAAAACGATCAAAAGGTCATTCCGCCCCGTCTGACAAGTTTTGAGGGTTATAATAACTTATAACAGATGATTTTGCAGATTGCTATAGTGACAAGTCAACACTCTTGTTTACTTGGGGAAAACCCCGAGCGTTTACCTTGTTTTTGTCCACTTTCGAATGCTGGTACTTATTTTTATGGCAATGTGTTTGTTTACGTGTTTAACTGAGTGCATCGCGATCGTGACCCGCATCTTAATTGCTTGTAGTGATAGTGATTCACCTTAAATGCCGACATACTGTGAAAAAACACGGAAAAGTTGACGTAAACAAACTACTTTAGTAGATCTAGGTCAGATGTAGGTAGGACCGTCTTTTAAAAGTATACAGGGTGTAAAAAAAGTACTGCGTTCCTTTAAACCATATGTTTTACTGATGATACCAAACAACTTTCCCAAAGAACAAAAATTTTAGCTAGAAAAAAAAAATAGCCTTCTTCATACAAAAATGCTCGCCACATCTACAAGTTTGTATGGAAAAGGCAATTTTTTTTTTCGAGCTAAAATTTTCGAGTTTTGGGAAAGTTGTTTGGTATCATTAGTCAACATGTGGTTTGAAGGAACCCAGTACTTTTTTTTACACCCTGTATACAGCTGATGTGTATAGGGTATAAAAAAAGGACTGCACTTATTTAAACCACGTGTTCTACTAATGTCAACAAACTACTTTTCCAAAGCACAAAATGCTCGAAAAATTATTTCTGCATACAAAAAATTGAGCTTTTCTGAATGGAGTTATATTATAAAGAAATAGTTCATTTTCAATAGCTACAGTAGCAATTTAGGGTAGATTATACGCCATTTCATTTACTAAATCTAAATTCCAATCTAGTATTTTATCAACCAGCATAAAGTTATCTAGATTCAAACATAAACCAAAGTCATGTTTAAGTATTATTAAAGGTAACATACATAACAACTTCATTATGGTATATAGGAAAGCCCCACAATACCAAATTAGTCCATTTCAAGAAATGTTTTGATGACACGTCATTATTTTTGTTGCTAATTATAACATTTTGAACGTAAACAAATTTAAATAACGATGACGCAAAGTTCATTATCGTTGAGGCTAATTGTATTATGCATTTACATTGAAAAAAGCATCAAAATAACTTCATTTCACAACTTCCATTTTAACAGTTTTCTGTCAAAACTCGCTTGTTCATTGACTATGGCGTTCCTTCGCGCTTTCGTTACCTTTCTGTGTTCTGTTGTATCGAAAATGTAAGTCATCTGTTGCTTCAACCAAAGCTTTAATCAACATTTTCCAAATCATTGCGAAATTATTATAATTCTTACTCTGTGATTTTTATTGTTTACTCAACAGTTTATCTCATGACTACCGCTTAGCCATACTTGTGTGTGTAAATGTATCTACACGCACAATGCCTTAGTGTGCGTGAGTTCGGCATATCGTCTGTAACTACACACACAAGAATGCGTGTCTGTACGCACAACCACATTTATGGCCGAGCAGCAGTCATGAAATAAAAATAAAACCATTGTACAGTCAGCAAAGGAGATATCTTTGCAGGCCCGCTCGAAACGGATGAGATTATTTCAGGAAATTATTTATGGATTTCCATTAAATTTCGTATGTTTGCACAATTGATTTATTGCAACAAATATACAAAACTTCATGAAAATCGATACATAATTTCCTAAAATAATCTCATCCGTTTCGAGCGGGCCTGCAAAGATATCTCCTTTGCTACATGACATGAAAGCATCGTAAAAAATATGTAATTCGTTTTCAGAGAATACAACCGCGGCGGTGGGGATTTAAAACTATCAAGTCCAGCAGCGAACGATATTTACACAGCGGTGCGTTCCCGGCGGCATCCCGGGAAGAAATTCAGTAAGAGCGACGGAGATCTAAGGAATTGTTCCGATATTGGTAAGAAAAAATATGGTAAACGGCGATAAAAAAAGAATGTGCTAGGAAATTTTCAGCCCGAAAATATTGTAAATCCAGAATTGGATAAATACAACAGTTGTCTTCCTAAAACTAACATCGAAATAAATTAAATGGTTTATTTTTAATAATATTATATACATACATACATAAAATCACGCCTTTTTCCCTATTGGGGTAGGCAGAGCAAAAACGACCTAAATAATGGTCATTCCGCCACGTCTGACAAGTTTTGAGGGTTATTATATACAGGTGATTATGTATATTGCTATAGTGACGGGTTGTCAACCCATCGCCTAAATTGCAATACACTGAAACCCTCGATAGATATAATATTAGAAATAACAAATCAAAAATTTCATCCGCCGACAAGATTTGAACCCGCGTTTTTGGAAAACCGACCCGACGCTCTTAACCAACTAAGCTCCGGCGGCTTACCTGTGAGCGGTGAAATTAATTAGTGATCTGCTATTTATTACTATATTATTATTACTATATTATTTAGAAGTAATATAGCACTGTGAGAGCAAAAAATCTATAAAAATGTAAAAAAAAGTTTATTTTTGTTTTACGTTTAGAAGTCCGTCGCAGCAGTTGGTACAGCGGCCCGTCTGAAGTGTCACTAGACGATCTTGATCTCATCATGTCCAAGGTATGTTAACTTGAACCCACATTTATTTCCATGTTTTAGACCCTTACATTGCAGAATATCCCTTTTCAAAAATGTCCCTTTTCGAGAAAGTGTACCTTTTGCAAAATGACCCTTTCGCATAATATCCCTTGTGCAAAATGTCGAGTTCTAGAGTAAAACCTAAATCTATCTCAAAGGGACATTTTGCACGTTACTTTTTAAACTTAGGCCTGTACTATTGAAAAGATGTCTAATTATAATTGGATATGGCAAAAAATAAACGCTTAATGTTGATTTTCATGTTGTACCCAGGAATCGAACGTGGTACCATCCGGTCAGCTGTCGCGTTGTGTGGGCGCTGGCGAGCTGTCTCAAGTGTCCCGTCCGAGACTGCACAGCCTGCCTGCTACTAGCTTTGAAGACAGGTAACTATAAAATACTACCTCTGAATCGTTTGAACCTTAGTTTAGTTACTTTTGATTAAGATTTCTCCTCTATCAGACTCAGATATGGTCTCGGAGTTGTAAAAAAATAAAGTTCCAACTGGTTCCTGTTTGTTTCCCCGGGCATACTGTAGAAATTAGTAAGTAGTAGAATCCGAGGGTTTCGGTATATTGCAATGTTGGCGAGGAGCTGTCAAATCCTTATTGCACAATGCACAATCCCTTATAAAATGCCTTGAAAATAAGGACTTAAGTTGTGCCAATTGGCCTCGATTCACGCCGTCCAGTTACTAATTCTAATTCTTAGTAGCGCTGTCACTTTCTTATATTTGACATAAGAACAGGATAGCAAATAAACACATGTGTTTGACGTTCCTAATTTGACATAAGCTGCTTTAAATAAGATCCGAGCATAGAGCATGTTCCTTTTTTTACGTTAAATAAGCAATCTGATGTCAAATTTAAGCAATTTAATGTCAGATTAGGAATGTGAAAGTTATGTGTTTATTTATTATCCTGTTCTTATGTCAAAGTAAAGAAAGTGACAGTGCTACTAAGAATTAGAATTAATAACTGGACCGCCTGAATCAAGGCCAATTTATGTACAAAGAATATTTTTCAATTTTAGTATGTCAGACCGGCGTTCCTTACTGTCAGTCGCATCAGGAATATACGAGGAAATACCGGATCTACCCGCCACTTCGCCCGCCACTTCACCCGCCACGGAACCTGCCAAAGAACTCGCCAACTACACTTACTGTAAGATGGGGCGTGATGTGCCCGACGGAGTTATGAAGGTTCGTATATTCTAAGAACAGTATAAGACTATCAAATTGTCCTTGTAAAGAAAAAAATGTCCTCCCAACCTATTTTCGGTGACTGTGGCCGATCCTCTTGAGATCAACCATCTGCACGGGCCTTATTTTTTAGTGCTCCAGTGTTTGCTGAGATTGACTGACACGATCGGAGAGAAATCAGTACATGCCCATGCGACAGCATTGATCATCTTACTTTTCGGACTATCAGGTGATCGATCAACCTGCAATGTCCTAACCAAACTAGAAACAACTACACAAAGTCGTTGTCTCCCGCTGCAAATCTAATCCAGGACCGGGTCGAGAACCCACAGTTCAGACCATGGAGACAGTCGGAACTTTTATTAAACAGGCTTATGTTTTTTTTTTTTATCTTCCATGCTGGACTGGGAGTGATAGAAAAACATAGAATGTGCCAGCTGCATCTCCCGGGCATGCTGTAAAAACCAGCTAAGGGATTCGAGGGTTTTAATGTATTGCAATTTAGGCGATGGGTTGACAACCTGTCACTATAGCAATACACATGACCATCTGAAATAACCCTCAAAACTTGTCAGACGTGGCGGAACGACCTTTCGGTCGTTTTCGCTCTGCCTACCCCATTAGGGATAAAGGCGTGATTTATGTATGTATGTATGTATGTTTTTTTTTAACAGGATGTGGAGGTAGCAATAAGACTGGAAGAGCCTACTTATGAATCGGTAGCAGACTGTGTGTATGCTACGATGAGACGCAGCGGGAAGAGATATCCGCCGCCGCCACTACCACCGAGACTGCCTTTCGGGTGAGAGAATACGCTATTTGTCAAATCTACTAGTCAAATCAGCAACTTTTTATGAAATGTCAAAAAATCAGACGAGGCTGTATGGCTCTGTTCCTTTGCCTATCCTCTCAGAACAATAACTAAAGCTATAGAAGGAAAGCTAAAATAAGAACAAAATACATTAGGTCGTACTATTTTTACTTATGCAGTTGTAAATGTGTAAGAAAGAGATCAGTATACACTCTTTTGTTTCGCAATTTATAAGGTTGTCACAAGTTTCCTTTTTGCTAGTGATGTAACGACTTCGATAATAGTATCGATATATTACAAAGTAAGTATCGTACGGCGGCGGCATATTGTAAAGGTAAATCTGTCACTAACGTAAAAAACTTGTGACGACCTTAAAAATTATTTAAAAAAAAAACTGTAGGTATACTTACTTATCACTTCCTTTCACACACTTACAACTGCATTAAAGTAAAAGCAGTAATTTATTTTGTTGATCGGGATTATACATTACAGCAGTGGTTTTCAACTTTTCTGACTACGCGACCCCCTTGTATACTCAAAATATCTGACGACCTCTAGCTTAAAACTTTTGAGTATTTTTCTTCAGTAGGGCTCTGGTCACAGTTTTTTCCATCAAATATTTAACCACTCTGGCCAAAAAGACTGCAACTGACAGACTGACTGATTTATTAACGCAAAGTCGAAACTACAGAAACTACCTATTCAAGGTGCAAATTTGAGATGGGGCAGCCAAAATCCAGGGCAGCTACCATAACCATTGAAGCTGCACAAAACGGTCTGAACAGACTATAGTAGCGGGTCTTCTCGCCAAAACCATCGGTTTTGGGGGGGAGGTGGTGACAAGGCTTGACCTCCTTGCCGTGGTAAATCCACGCCCCACGTAACAACGTGGGGGTCCTGGGTCGGGGATGATACCCCCTTCGTCACATCCTGGTTGGTCTTCACCGCTCGCGTGATCAATCCCTCTGGACACACTGAACAGACTATCCAGTATTTCTAAAATATTAAGAATTACAATTACAGAATTTTGAAAAATGGAACAGTCCTTGTAAAAATAATATTTTGTAAATTGTATAATCAAAATAATTGTGTAAATCATTGTCTGCAGGAAATCTGTCGATTAAAAAGTATCGATACTTTTATTTCCATCACTAGACACTCGTAAACAACGCACACGCGACTATGTCAAATAGTTCAGTAAAAGAAACGTCTGTCTTTGAATACATGTATTTTGAATTTTGTCGGGTAAATTAGAACCAATAGAACCAAATGATTTTCAACTTGTGACCAAACGGGTGAAGTAGAAACAAAGAGCTAAAAGTGTTTCCTTTTCTCACGCGTCTTTTTAGTCGTATGCTAGAACAGTACAAACGATCTTTCTGAATTCTTATTTTAGCTTTCCTTCTATTGCTTTAGTTATTGTTCTGAGCCTATCCTATAATGGATGAATGAAAAAAAAATATGAAATGTCAAAAACGATTTTTTGTATTAAAATACAGGCTTATGACGTCACTGGCTTGTAAATATTGACTACTCAAATCAAAATATGCATTTGTTCATTAAATGATGAATGAGATCCACAGTATTTTAGCCATCAGTTTTAAGGTATAAACGTTTTGAATTTTTTTTAGCCACCCTGTCAACATGCCTATTATGAAATTCTAAGTTTAAAATACAGGTATAGATTATACCTTATATCAGTTCACCCTATATCTGTTTGCAATTGGTGATATTCAACCTGCATTTGGTGACTATCTAACCTGCAATTAGTACCTGTAATTGGTGTTATTTGACTTGCAATTTATGCCCTTGGCGAAGGATATAGATTAGCATAAGTAAAAACTGTTTTTTAACAACTATTTAACATACACAATTTTTCCGCAGCACAACAAAACTGAACGAATCCTGGAACTCCCGTATAAACTCGGCTGAGTCAGCCGTCACAAGACAGACGTTTCTTTTACTGAACTATTTGACATAGTCGCGTGTGCGTTGTTTACGAGTGTCTAGTGATGGAAATAAAAGTATCGATACTTTTTAATCGACAGATTTCCTGCAGACAATGATTTACACAATTATTTTGATTATACAATTTACAAAATATTATTTTTACAAGGACTGTTCCATTTTTCAAAATTCTGTAATTGTAATTCTTAATATTTTAGAAATACTGGATAGTCTGTTCAGTGTGTCCAGAGGGATTGATCACGCGAGCGGTGAAGACCAACCAGGATGTGACGAAGGGGGTATCATCCCCGACCCAGGACCCCCACGTTGTTACGTGGGGCGTGGATTTACCACGGCAAGGAGGTCAAGCCTTGTCACCACCTCCCCCCCAAAACCGATGGTTTTGGCGAGAAGACCCGCTACTATAGTCTGTTCAGACCGTTTTGTGCAGCTTCAATGGTTATGGTAGCTGCCCTGGATTTTGGCTGCCCCATCTCAAATTTGCACCTTGAATAGGTAGTTTCTGTAGTTTCGACTTTGCGTTAATAAATCAGTCAGTCTGTCAGTTGCAGTCTTTTTGGCCAGAGTGGTTAAATATTTGATGGAAAAAACTGTGACCAGAGCCCTACTGAAGAAAAATACTCAAAAGTTTTAAGCTAGAGGTCGTCAGATATTTTGAGTATACAAGGGGGTCGCGTAGTCAGAAAAGTTGAAAACCACTGCTGTAATGTATAATCCCGATCAACAAAATAAATTACTGCTTTTACTTTAATGCAGTTGTAAGTGTGTGAAAGGAAGTGATAAGTAAGTATACCTACAGTTTTTTTTTTAAATAATTTTTAAGGTCGTCACAAGTTTTTTACGTTAGTGACAGATTTACCTTTACAATATGCCGCCGCCGTACGATACTTACTTTGTAATATATCGATACTATTATCGAAGTCGTTACATCACTAGCAAAAAGGAAACTTGTGACAACCTTATAAATTGCGAAACAAAAGAGTGTATACTGATCTCTTTCTTACACATTTACAACTGCATAAGTAAAAATAGTACGACCTAATGTATTTTGTTCTTATTTTAGCTTTCCTTCTATAGCTTTAGTTATTGTTCTGAGAGGATAGGCAAAGGAACAGAGCCATACAGCCTCGTCTGATTTTTTGACATTTCATAAAAAGTTGCTGATTTGACTAGTAGATTTGACAAATAGCGTATTCTCTCACCCGAAAGGCAGTCTCGGTGGTAGTGGCGGCGGCGGATATCTCTTCCCGCTGCGTCTCATCGTAGCATACACACAGTCTGCTACCGATTCATAAGTAGGCTCTTCCAGTCTTATTGCTACCTCCACATCCTGTTAAAAAAAAACATACATACATACATACATAAATCACGCCTTTATCCCTAATGGGGTAGGCAGAGCGAAAACGACCGAAAGGTCGTTCCGCCACGTCTGACAAGTTTTGAGGGTTATTTCAGATGGTCATGTGTATTGCTATAGTGACAGGTTGTCAACCCATCGCCTAAATTGCAATACATTAAAACCCTCGAATCCCTTAGCTGGTTTTTACAGCATGCCCGGGAGATGCAGCTGGCACATTCTATGTTTTTCTATCACTCCCAGTCCAGCATGGAAGATAAAAAAAAAAACATAAGCCTGTTTAATAAAAGTTCCGACTGTCTCCATGGTCTGAACTGTGGGTTCTCGACCCGGTCCTGGATTAGATTTGCAGCGGGAGACAACGACTTTGTGTAGTTGTTTCTAGTTTGGTTAGGACATTGCAGGTTGATCGATCACCTGATAGTCCGAAAAGTAAGATGATCAATGCTGTCGCATGGGCATGTACTGATTTCTCTCCGATCGTGTCAGTCAATCTCAGCAAACACTGGAGCACTAAAAAATAAGGCCCGTGCAGATGGTTGATCTCAAGAGGATCGGCCACAGTCACCGAAAATAGGTTGGGAGGACATTTTTTTCTTTACAAGGACAATTTGATAGTCTTATACTGTTCTTAGAATATACGAACCTTCATAACTCCGTCGGGCACATCACGCCCCATCTTACAGTAAGTGTAGTTGGCGAGTTCTTTGGCAGGTTCCGTGGCGGGTGAAGTGGCGGGCGAAGTGGCGGGTAGATCCGGTATTTCCTCGTATATTCCTGATGCGACTGACAGTAAGGAACGCCGGTCTGACATACTAAAATTGAAAAATATTCTTTGTACATAAATTGGCCTTGATTCAGGCGGTCCAGTTATTAATTCTAATTCTTAGTAGCACTGTCACTTTCTTTACTTTGACATAAGAACAGGATAATAAATAAACACATAACTTTCACATTCCTAATCTGACATTAAATTGCTTAAATTTGACATCAGATTGCTTATTTAACGTAAAAAAAGGAACATGCTCTATGCTCGGATCTTATTTAAAGCAGCTTATGTCAAATTAGGAACGTCAAACACATGTGTTTATTTGCTATCCTGTTCTTATGTCAAATATAAGAAAGTGACAGCGCTACTAAGAATTAGAATTAGTAACTGGACGGCGTGAATCGAGGCCAATTGGCACAACTTAAGTCCTTATTTTCAAGGCATTTTATAAGGGATTGTGCATTGTGCAATAAGGATTTGACAGCTCCTCGCCAACATTGCAATATACCGAAACCCTCGGATTCTACTACTTACTAATTTCTACAGTATGCCCGGGGAAACAAACAGGAACCAGTTGGAACTTTATTTTTTTACAACTCCGAGACCATATCTGAGTCTGATAGAGGAGAAATCTTAATCAAAAGTAACTAAACTAAGGTTCAAACGATTCAGAGGTAGTATTTTATAGTTACCTGTCTTCAAAGCTAGTAGCAGGCAGGCTGTGCAGTCTCGGACGGGACACTTGAGACAGCTCGCCAGCGCCCACACAACGCGACAGCTGACCGGATGGTACCACGTTCGATTCCTGGGTACAACATGAAAATCAACATTAAGCGTTTATTTTTTGCCATATCCAATTATAATTAGACATCTTTTCAATAGTACAGGCCTAAGTTTAAAAAGTAACGTGCAAAATGTCCCTTTGAGATAGAT
>JARACY010000669.1:0-81253 GCA_029255725.1 Scrobipalpa atriplicella
GCAGAAAGATATAGGGTTATGTTGTTATATACAGGGTGTTAATTTAATTGCTTGCCATAGCTTAGGGGGTGTTTCAGTAACGTTAAAGGAGCCCATAAAAAATATATTAAAAAAAACAACTCAAAAAAATCAAATATGTATTATTATGATTCCAAGAGCTGCGCCTGGCTCTCGCGCTATAACCGAGCCCGCGCGAGTCACTATCCCTGGGTTTGGTTATAGCGCGAGAGCTAGACGCAGCTCTGGGAATCATTATAAATAAATACCTACCGATTTTTTTTTTTTTTTTTTGAGTTGGATTTTTAATTTTTTACAGGCTCCTTTTACGTTACTGAGATACCTAAGCTATGGCACGCAATTAACTAACCACCCTGTATAACCCAGCACCGCACGGAAATTAATCATTACCTTTACTAAAACCTATTCTAAAACCTAACATATAATTTTATTAAAAACTTTTCTTATCAACCCAACACAACAGTCTAACAATATCTGGCAGTTTATCGCTGATAAAAAGTAGATACAGGCAGAACGATTGATATTGATAATCAACAAACGAATAGTATTATAGTGAATGGAATACATACAACATGCCTTTTACCTTTAGTGAGGAAAAAAAAGAAAAAGGAAAAATGTGAGTTGACATAAGGAACTATTTTTTTAAACGGTCATAGGCCAGTATTAATAAACAGCACTTGAGACTGACAGCTACTTTGAGTTCGTATCAGAAATGTCATTTCAGTACATTATGGTCTGTCAAATCTATACTTAACACCGCTCTCAATCTTGAGATCGCTTTATAAATACTAGCCATAGTGTTGTGATGTATAGTCGTACAAGGATCTTTTGGCGCTTGGGTGACATTGACAGAAGCTTTTTTTGGGCTTCGTTTAGCTTTTTCGAGAAGTAAGCTACAGGTTTTTCACATCCATCAGTTTGCATCTGTTTCAAAACAGCTCCGACACCCTCTATAGAGCAAAAAGAGCTCCTGTCAATGTCACCCAAGCGCCAAAAGATCCTTGTACGACTATGGAGAGATAGTTAGTAAATAACGTAACTGTCTTTCGGAAAGAACAAGTTAAAGAAACCCTTCTGTTAGTTTATAAAAAAAAATGTGAGACCGATGTCAAAAACTGCGACCGAAACAGATAGATCTTGTTGGTGGAAAAAAATAAGATAAAGTTATAATAGAAACTTTGTGTCGACGGAGGGGCGTGGGCTCCCCATGTAAATCAAACTCATCATCCCGTATTCCACGGGGTCGGCTACCTAATCTAGAGGATTGAACAAAAGGGTACTGGTTTTAACACAGCGACTACCATCTGACCTCCGCAACCCAGAAGAGAACAGACCGAATGCTATATTAGGTTTCCCATCTGTCAGAGTTTTCAAGCCGCTAATGCTTAGCAATAACCTATGACATGGCTTATCGACTAATATCTTCGATATTAACCGGGACGAACGCCTCAACGTGCCTTCCGAAGCACGGAAACGCTCGAGATGTTATACCATTACCCATACCCATCCATTGCCTGGCCACAGCGATGGTTGCTTAACATTCGTTATCGGAATGAATAAGCACTAACCACTTGACCACGAGCGCTTCTGTAAAGCGAACTCAATGGGGGTGGAATAGTTGTATAGCCGGCTGTCAAGAACAACTACTCATTCTTCATGGCTGGTTTACATTGGTAAGTATAACAGTGGTAAATAGTGCATTAGGACAGTTGGTAATTTGAGCCGTGTAAACCGTTCTTCCAATGGGTTTCAAGTAAGAACTATGAATTGTCCTAATGCACTGTACTTACAACTTGAACAATGTAAACCAGCCATTATATTCCACCCGGGGAACTTGCGACCTCTGGACCGACCACAAGACCACAGAGGAAGTTAAAGAACATTTGCCTATTACAGCTGGACTTGGTGGATTCGTCTATGGAAGCCGTGAGCGGCGCGGAGACTAGAGATGACCGGTCTACGCGAGGATCACGGAGCAGAGACAGAGATTCATCACCGCCACTCGGTAAGACTTTTGATGATGATTAATCAATAATCAGATTAAGTTTAGTTCGGCCAATTTTTTGAATAAACAATCAATGAACGTAACACGCCTAATTGCGTCGAATATAAAATGAAAAATAGACGGCATGCTAGATAGTGTCGTTACTTTGACACTATTAAAATCAGCTGTTGTATTTCTGCCTCTTTTTTATTCAAGTTTTAGAAAGCACAGGTCTGAAATATATTCAGTTTTGTCTACGCCTGACCTGAATCGGCACCAGTGTTTGCCGTAACATCCCGTATTATATTACAGAAATAACTGCTTTTCACTGGTGGGATACTAAACAATCTTGTATTTCTGAACAGTGACTCGTTATTTATTAATAAGCTTTAAATCTAAACTTTGTTGCGGACTTGATACGGCTTTATCTGGTTTTATTATACAAAACATTAGTTTGTAACACAACCTCTTGACAAAAACAAATGACTTTTCAGAAAACGCTATGTTATAAAGCCCGTTACAGACTAAGGCGGTTTACACACTGCACTGTTCAGAACAATGGACCATAGACAATATCCGCCCTACGCGGCGTATTCCGCCGGCAGTGTGTAAACCGCCATAGCTGTAACTAATTTATTATTAATAAAGATATAGTCAACCTAAATACTACTAGGATTTTTGACTGATATGATTACATAAAACTTTACCCCAAGAAATACAAAATACCATGTGACAGCAAAATAAATGAATTATGAAATACGAAACTGTAGCTAATTCATAAAAATACAATGTTTTTATATTTAAACTGCACAACATAATTATGTCAAAAAAAACTCTAAATAATATTTGTTTATTGTCTGATCGAGGTGGTCATTTTGTATGAAAAAGCAAATTTTTTTTTTTCATTTCCTGAAAAAAAATTCCTGGTGGTAGTTGTTCAGTATCGTTGACTGAGCAACCCCTATAAGTTTGCGGGGACGCTGTCCCTTACACCCGGTATAATAGCACTAGGGTACAGAGGACGCACTCTAAAACCACATCATTGTAACAAAACTTTCAAATAAGTAGGTAACTTGCGATGTGTTTCAAACTACAAGTGGGGCCTTACCCGTGTTTAAGTGAGTAAGTCCCCTAAAGTTAGTGCTTACGAGTGAATTCCCTGTAATTTCAAAGCTCCTTTGTTTGATCACTCATATCCTTCCTCTTCCCGCCATAACTGAGAAACTAAACTCTCTTCAATGTCAATGAATTCGAAATCCTCGATATTTTGCGACATAAACTTCGCGCCGCGTCGCAAGTAAACGAAGTCCATTGCGAAGGTTAGGATATCGATGGCTAGAATAGCCCACATTTATACAGTAATGTACAACAAAGTTTTAAAAGTAAAACAGTTAGTTATCTTGGGAATAGTTGATCACATTTGTGATGACTTCTAACCTCGAAAAAAAGAACATTTGTCATTTCACATTTATCGACAGTTATTTTTAAATATTCCTTGAATGAATTCACATTTTTGGTAACATCAAATTATCTTTAAAAGTTACACACAAATGTTTATTCGTATTTTTATACCAATAAATATTTCGTAGAATAGGAATTAATTGTAAGTACCTAATGTACACTGAAAGAATACATTCTTATTTATTTTTAAGTCAGTATTTAAGATTTTTTAGATACGCGTTTCTTTAAAAAAAAAAAAAAAAAAAACGCGTCCGCTTTCAACGAATGCGCGAAATAATTACTAACGCAAATCACATTCTCGCCTCTTTTATTATTAGACCAAACGCAGCAGTTATACAGCCAAAGTATACATTGATGAAGGCATTAAATTCAAAACATGTTCAGGATACGAGTGATCAAACAAAGGAGCTTTGAAATTACAGGGAATTCACCTCGTAAGCACTAACTTTAGGGGACTTACTCACTTAAACACGGGTAAGGCCCCACTTGTAGTTTGAAACACATCGCAAGTTACCTACTTATTTGAAAGTTTTGTTACAATGATGTGGTTTTAGAGTGCGTCCTCTGTACCCTAGTGCTATTATACCGGGTGTAAGGGACAGCGTCCCGCAAACTTATAGGGGTTGCTCAGTCAACGATACTGAACAACTACCACCAGGAATTTTTTTTCAGGAAATGAAAAAAAAAAAATTTGCTTTTTCATACAAAATGACCACCTCGATCAGACAATAAACAAATATTATTTAGAGTTTTTTTTGACATAATTATGTTGTGCAGTTTAAATATAAAAACATTGTATTTTTATGAATTAGCTACAGTTTCGTATTTCATAATTCATTTATTTGCTGTCACATGGTATTTTGTATTTCTTGGGGTAAAGTTTTATGTAATCATATCAGTCAAAAATCCTAGTAGTATTTAGGTTGACTATATCTTTATTAATAATAAATTAGTTACAGCTATGGCGGTTTACACACTGCCGGCGGAATACGCCGCGTAGGGCGGATATTGTCTATGGTCCATTGTTCTGAACAGTGCAGTGTGTAAACCGCCTTAGTCTGTAACGGGCTTTATAACATAGCGTTTTCTGAAAAGTCATTTGTTTTTGTCAAGAGGTTGTGTTACAAACTAATGTTTTGTATAATAAAACCAGATAAAGCCGTATCAAGTCCGCAACAAAGTTTAGATTTAAAGCTTATTAATAAATAACGAGTCACTGTTCAGAAATACAAGATTGTTTTAGTATCCCACCAGTGAAAAGCAGTTATTTCTGTAATATAATACGGGGATGTTACGGCAAACACTGGTGCCGATTCAGGTCAGGGCGTAGACAAAACTGAATATATTTCAGACCTGTGCTTTCTAAAACTTGAATAAAAAAGAGGCAGAAATACAACAGCTGATTTTAATAGTGTCAAAGTAACGACACTATCTAGCATGCCGTCTATTTTTCATTTTATATTCGACGCAATTAGGCGTGTTACGTTCATTGATTGTTTATTCAAAAAATTGGCCGAACTAAACTTAATCTGATTATTGATTAATCATCATCAAAAGTCTTACCGAGTGGCGGTGATGAATCTCTGTCTCTGCTCCGTGATCCTCGCGTAGACCGGTCATCTCTAGTCTCCGCGCCGCTCACGGCTTCCATAGACGAATCCACCAAGTCCAGCTGTAATAGGCAAATGTTCTTTAACTTCCTCTGTGGTCTTGTGGTCGGTCCAGAGGTCGCAAGTTCCCCCGGGTGGAATATAATGGCTGGTTTACATTGTTCAAGTTGTAAGTACAGTGCATTAGGACAATTCATAGTTCTTACTTGAAACCCATTGGAAGAACGGTTTACACGGCTCAAATTACCAACTGTCCTAATGCACTATTTACCACTGTTATACTTACCAATGTAAACCAGCCATGAAGAATGAGTAGTTGTTCTTGACAGCCGGCTATACAACTATTCCACCCCCATTGAGTTCGCTTTACAGAAGCGCTCGTGGTCAAGTGGTTAGTGCTTATTCATTCCGATAACGAATGTTAAGCAACCATCGCTGTGGCCAGCAATGGATGGGTATGGGTAATGGTATAACATCTCGAGCGTTTCCGTGCTTCGGAAGGCACGTTGAGGCGTTCGTCCCGGTTAATATCGAAGATATTAGTCGATAAGCCATGTCATAGGTTATTGCTAAGCATTAGCGGCTTGAAAACTCTGACAGATGGGAAACCTAATATAGCATTCGGTCTGTTCTCTTCTGGGTTGCGGAGGTCAGATGGTAGTCGCTGTGTTTAAAACCAGTACCCTTTTGTTCAATCCTCTAGATTAGGTAGCCGACCCCGTGGAATACGGGATGATGAGTTTGATTTACATGGGGAGCCCACGCCCCCTCCGTCGACACAAAGTTTCTATTATAACTTTATCTTATTTTTTTCCACCAACAAGATCTATCTGTTTCGGTCGCAGTTTTTGACATCGGTCTCACATTTTTTTTATAAACTAACAGAAGGGTTTCTTTAACTTGTTCTTTCCGAAAGACAGTTACGTTATTTACTAACTATCTCTCCATAGTCGTACAAGGATCTTTTGGCGCTTGGGTGACATTGACAGGAGCTCTTTTTGCTCTATAGAGGGTGTCGGAGCTGTTTTGAAACAGATGCAAACTGATGGATGTGAAAAACCTGTAGCTTACTTCTCGAAAAAGCTAAACGAAGCCCAAAAAAAGCTTCTGTCAATGTCACCCAAGCGCCAAAAGATCCTTGTACGACTATACATCACAACACTATGGCTAGTATTTATAAAGCGATCTCAAGATTGAGAGCGGTGTTAAGTATAGATTTGACAGACCATAATGTACTGAAATGACATTTCTGATACGAACTCAAAGTAGCTGTCAGTCTCAAGTGCTGTTTATTAATACTGGCCTATGACCGTTTAAAAAAAATAGTTCCTTATGTCAACTCACATTTTCCTTTTTCTTTTTTTTTCCTCACTAAAGGTAAAGGCATGTTGTATGTATTCCATTCACTATAATACTATTCGTTTGTTGATTATCAATATCAATCGTTCTGCCTGTATCTACTTTTTATCAGCGATAAACTGCCAGATATTGTTAGACTGTTGTGTTGGGTTGATAAGAAAAGTTTTTAATAAAATTATATGTTAGGTTTAGAATAGGTTTTAGTAAAGGTAATGATTAATTTCCGTGCGGTGCTGGGTTATACAGGGTGGTTAGTTAATTGCGTGCCATAGCTTAGGTATCTCAGTAACGTAAAAGGAGCCTGTAAAAATTAAAAATCCAACTCAAAAAAAAAAAAAAAAAAATCGGTAGGTATTTATTTATAATGATTCCCAGAGCTGCGTCTAGCTCTCGCGCTATAACCAAACCCAGGGATAGTGACTCGCGCGGGCTCGGTTATAGCGCGAGAGCCAGGCGCAGCTCTTGGAATCATAATAAATACATATTTGATTTTTTTGAGTTGTTTTTTTTTAATATATTTTTTATGGGCTCCTTTAACGTTACTGAAACACCCCCTAAGCTATGGCAAGCAATTAAATTAACACCCTGTATATAACAACAATAACCCTATATCTTTCTGCGGGTGTCGTAAAAGACGACTACAGGACGAATCAAGGAATTGACAACAGCCGTTCACTAGAAAAAAAACCTACTGCGCTCGACAATCCTGCTAAGCGTGGTGAGTATGGAAAGTACTCCCTAATTTAGGGGAGGCTCATATAGGAGAAAAAATATCCTGCGGCAGTGGACTGTTGAATGGACGGTGATGATAAATGATTAATTTCAATATCTGTTTAGAGATTATCTAATCTCTAGAACACCTGTTCGTTGTGATGGAGATTAAGGTGTGTGCGTTTCCACCGAGTGAGCCACCCTTGAAAATTGAATTTTTTGTGCTAGTCACTTTGTAAAAGTTGAGAAACAATTTGTAAAACAAATCTCGCAATTTATAAAAAGAAAGAAAAAAAGACACAAAGTTGATATTTGTTAATTTATCTCTTTGTGAGATTTTCCCTAGTTTGGTTAGAACATTGCAGGCTGAATTACTTGAATGTCCGAAAAGAAATTCAAGAAGGATTCCGTGCTTCGGAGGACACGTTTCGGTCCCGGTCGCTGTCTTTGAAAGTGGTCGTTACACAAAACCATGTCACAGGCCTATTAGCTGTGCTATTGGGCGGTTTAAAAACTCTGACACCAGGGTTCATCGGGTCGATCGACTCAAAACACACTACAGAAGATCTTTTAACAATACTCACTTCGCTGTTGTCTAGCGGCGGCAGTGCGGGCAGCGACGTGTCTCTGGAGTAGCCCTCGTCATCTGAACCGAAGCCCAACTCTTCGCCGTAACAGCTGTGAACCTGTTGACAAAAAAAAAGACATTTAGGTCAGTAAGAAACTAAGAAATTAATAAATCCAGGATTTATTACTTTTAGAGCTGCTGTTGTAAAATAATAATTTTAAACGTGATTTTAGATTTTGCAGAAGGCAGCACGTACTCTTTATTGCAATAATAAATACAAATAAAATAAAATAAACACAACAGGATTAAAAGACCACAATGAAGGCGGCCTAATTGTTGTGGTAGCAATTTCTACCAGGCAACCTAAGAGTGTAGAATATAATAGAAATGAAGAATACGGGATAGTGTATTTCACAATTAGTGTAACCAATCACAGTATTGCGAATCCCGATTTGAAATTCTTGTCGTGAAATTGATTTCAAACTGAATCTACCATTCAGGCAGATTGCATGTTTAACATGGTAACGTACCTATAAAAACTATTTAGGTACAGTAACTAAGTATAAAGACGCCTTGTCGAACAAGCTTAAATCTCGCCAATAGATATACAAAGGTGGAAACTGCTACTTATAGTAACCCTGCCACAAAATAACTTTTGGACGGTTTATAATCCGGGTCAAATTGACGGTAAAATAAAGTTTAAAGATTTTTAGGTTAGATACAGTGTGCAACAGGTGTCGGCAATATTGATCGCGCAAACTACTGTAATACACCTTTGTGAAGCCTAGTTTTTATTGATAGCGCAAAACTATGGTAGGTAGAAGACTTAATGGTTCTACAAAAAAATTGTCTGACGCAGCGGAAACTTTTATTAAACCGTTGACACTCTGTTTCCCTTGTAAAGGGTTCAGGCGTGATGATTTTATGGATTTGAAAATTAATACTCTTTATCTATTAACACATTATAATGGGAAGTAAATATCTACAAGCTTACAAGGTGTAAAAATATGCATGCCTATATACTTTCCCTGAGGAATATAGATCGAAATGCTAAAAAATAAGTTAAATTCTCCAGTCATTAAGACACTACGAAAAAATAAGTAAAATAAATATTCACTTGAATCTTTCCGACGATTTCAGGCATTCAAAACTTATTTGGCACAGTTCAAACAAATATGGCACAAAACAAAGCGCCCATTCTAAATAATATCGATGTTGAAACGCGTAACAACGCTAGGGCGCCGCCTCAGGCACTAATTATTACCTAGCCCGCAAGGTAGGGTTAATTAGCCACTACTTAGTTACTTACTCACTGTAGTGAAATCACAACACTACGATTGATATTTGTACCTAACAAAGAAATCAAAATAAGAAATTGAACAACATTGTAATCTTTTATATTTTATCGATTGGGTTTTTCGAGTCGATGTACGAACCGTTGAACCTAGTCGCTTGTAAGTGACATGGCTTGTGTAATAACCACTATCGAAGAAAGCAGTGAGACCGAATCTATATTATGTTTCAAGTAAGTATTTTATTAGTTCGCATTTTACTGTGTGTTACTACTTAGTTAATAAACTAAAAATCCTGCATCGGTAATGAGAATACATTCACTAATATGAGAGAGCTCTCTATCGTTATCTACACAACATACGCTACTTTTTACCCCGGGAAAATATGTCATTCCCAGCGGAAAACTCACTAAGCCACGCGTGACGGCGGTCTGGATAGATAACACGCGATACTAACTACCTAAGATTTAAAAAAAAAACGCTCTAGAAGGACAGAAGCTACTTTTCACAACAGTAGAAAAAATCCATTCTAATAGGAATGTTAATTGGCCAGAAAATAACTTACAAGAGAGCCACTTGTTCAAATAATGCACAAAAATCACATCAAGATTCAAACTTTAAAATCTCCTACAAGTCTATCTCCCGGGACGAAACGCACAAACTGAATTAAATTGTGGCCTTGCGGGTTTCCATATACCTACTATGTCCTTGATCTAAGAAACTTTAGAAATACCAAAATATAGTTAGCTCGCGACCACGATTGATGCAACTCAATCGAAACGTCGGACAAAGGTGTGTTATAAAATAATGAATGACATTTTTTTTTTTTACATAAATGTTGAAAGCTCTTTCAGATAAAAAAATGTATATTAAACGCAAAAATAGCAGTAATATTTGAGCCCGCTTCGGTGTAGTGTACCTAATGTGTTAATCTTCTTTACAGATGGTTATTTGATGAACCGATCTTGATGAAAATTTCCAGACATGAAAGGAACATATTCTCAGAGAAAAAAAAACTTAGTTAAATGGAATAATAAATGTATAGAATAGTAAATGAATGGCGGGTAAAGCTGTCATAATTACCTTTTTTTTATGATGGTGCGCTGCCACTTTCAGAAATAAATTGGAGATAAAATTAACTTTGAAAATCATTTTGTCACTATTTATAATCAACTCTCCGAAAAATAATAAATGCAACGCTTCGAATGCTAAACTACGACTTAATAAAGTTGTTACTTTCCGGTATTTATACACTATAATCTTTTTCCTGTGGTAAATCCTAAATATTGTTATCGATGTATGCTAGTTTGCAGTCTACTGTACCTACTTACTAAGTTTCAAATTGTCGGAATTTTCAGATCTGCCTGAAACAGCCCTTAAAATTTTTTGAAACGTGAGAAATCGTAATTGCCCAGCTCTGAAATAAAGCAAGGTGTAAAATTTGAAGGCCGAGACGTATTCGCTGAATTTCGGGATATTATTCGGGGTATTCTAAAATACGTCATAGTTTATCTTATATTACGTAAAACCCTCGAAAACTCCAGGAAAAGGAAAATGTAGTAGTGTATTGTAGCAGTAATGTAGGTATGTTTTCAATATTTATCCATCAGTATTAGTGATAAGGTATATTTCTGAGCTTTATTATAGTACAGGCGCCTGCCGCCGCCCTGTGCAGTAGATGTGTAAAGCATAAAAATAAATAAATAAAATAAAAATAAAAATTATTTATTTTCAGACAACTCAAATCCATAATCCAGCATAGTATGCTCCTCGGGAATAAAAGTGTCTTCGCCTTGGCCAAGCTTATATTCGCCAGGCTTATATCTCTCGCTTACTTACTGCGGTGGTTCAGTGACCCAAAGTGGATCTTGGCCTCCGACACCAGAAGTCTTCAACTGTCTCTATCTTGAGCTGTGAGTCACCACTGGGGTTGTTGACGGGTATATCCCTCGCTACATTCATTTAATCCTAGAATCCTTCTTTCCGCTCAGGATTAAATATGCTGCCCGTGACATTAGACACTGCTTTGTTCCCTTGATGCATAATATACTATAAGTCTCATTTGTTCAAAATGAAATAAAACATAACTTATAATCTAAAGATGAAATTCTATACTTTCATAGATCTGTGACTAGGAGAGGACATTGCATTAAAATATAGTTTGAATTTCTAATAGACTACACTTGTGTAAGCAATGTATTGTGACCACGTCGAAGCTGAATAAATCCACCATTTCATTGAATTATTTATTACTTGCTAGCCGATTTTTGACCAAGGAAATTTATTTTTTATGATCTGCTTTCGATACCGATATTTCCTGGGAAAATCTGTTCAGTTTACCAGTACCTATACCTTTTTAAGATAATAGTAATAAAAAAGAAGAATAAGCGTATCGCGAGCGAAGTGAGAGCGAAAAAATATATCCCTAGCTAGCATCGCCACCGTGAATGTATGGCCAGTCCGACCCTGTTGGCCTCTTCAAGGATTGCGGTTTGAGGGGCTCGTATTGATAATCAGCACTCAAGAATGACAGCGAGTTTAAGTTCCTATCAGAAATGTCATTTCAGTACAAAACGATCTGTCAAATCTATACTTAATATTTCTCTCAATCTTGAGATCTATTTATAAATACGTGCCTAGGAAACTTAAGATGTGACTCACCCACTGCCAGATCTCGTTGCTGCTCTTGGGCTGGTCCATGAGCGCGTTCTGCCATATTCTGAACAGCATGAGGTAAGCCTTGTCCCGACCAGAGAATGAAGTCAGGAAGTTCTTCTCGCCCTCCGTGCAGACTAGGATCGCGTTTGGGATCACCTGCGGAGAAATATATTTTATTTTATTGCTATGCTGGATTAGGAGCGAAAAAATAACATAGAATGTACCCACAGCTTCTCTTTCTTGGCATATTTAAAGATCCAAGGATTTTGGTATTGAGTTGTAAAAAATATGGTGAATAAACTAAAGGGTATGAAATTAGGCCAACTCGTGAAAATAAACAATTTTTCCCAAGGGCCCTATATAAAAAAAATGGTCTTTCTATACGAAATGTCTCAAAGCAGCTGGCACCATTTGTATAGGAGGCTCATGTTTTAAGATACTTTGACCTATGTTCCTTCCTTGGGGAAAGAATTGGGTACTTGACTGGGTAGCTTAAAAAATTCAAAACGTTTATACTTAAAACTAATGGCTAAAAATAATGTGGATTTCATTCATCATAAAAAAAAAAATGCACATTTAGATTTTAATAATCGAATTAAAAGTATATAAGTTATTGATTTGATTAGTCAATATTTACTAAAATGTGACGTCATAATTTACAATTTTCATACAAAAATGCGCTTTTGACATTTCATAAAAAGTTGCTGATTTGACTAGTTGGAAAGTAGCCAATTATGAACCCACCAGCGCGGTCTTCTCCTTGGTAATGGCGGTGACATCCTTCCACCGGAGCGTGACGTTGGTCTCCCAGCCGAAGATGCTCGCGTAGAAGCACAGGTAGTTCTGTGACGCGTACAGCCGACCGTGCGCCAGGATGTCCTTCTGCAGGGCGCACGAGTAGTCTGAAAGGAAAATACTTGTTTAATAAGTAAAATGCAGTTTGAATTTCTTAGTAGGTGTGTGCAGGTTTCCTCACGATGTTTTCCTTCACCGTAAAAGCGCCGCATAAACGTACATATGAAATTCGAAAACCGAAAAACAATTGGTACGTGGTGGGATTCGAACTACGACCTACTGCACGCACAGGAGACCGCGGCCCTAACCACTACACCATCTGGGCTTTTATCGGATTAGAATCAACACACTAAAACAATCTTGACACTTTCCTAAATTAGAAAAAGTGATTTCTCTTGTAACTCACCCACAATAAGCCGCTCATCATCAGGCAGGTCCTTGAAGAGTCTCTTGAAGTCGTCTGATTTGCTCTTGTAAGTGGGGTAGAGGGAGGTGTACCACGACTTTTTCTTGACACGAGCCGATGGGTCGCTACTTCTAGTGGGGTTTGGCGTTGAGGCCTGGAAATAAAATCATTTAAAAAAAAAATATACTTCTATTTTTTTAACCAAGTCTAGCTCTACAGAGTACAGTAGTTTCAATTATTTAGTCGCTCGCTCTGGAGACTTACACGGGTATCTCTTACCTTGGGATTGTCAGCGCGATTGGGTGCGTTGCTGTTGCTAGCGGGCGGCGGAGAAGGCGCTATATCGCTCGCACTGGAGACTGACACGGTTATATCTCTTACCTTGGGATTGTCAGCGCGATTGGGTGCGTTGCTGTTGCTAGCGGGCGGCGGAGAAGGCGCTATATCGCTCGCACTGGAGACTGACACGGTTATATCTCTTACCTTGGGATTGTCAGCGCGATTGGGTGCGTTGCTGTTGCTAGCGGGCGGCGGAGAAGGCGCTATATCGCTCGCACTGGAGACTGACACGGTTATATCTCTTACCTTGGGATTGTCAGCGCGATTGGATGCGTTGCTGTTGCTAGCGGGCGGCGGGGAAGGCGCTATATCGCTCGCACTGGAGACTGACACGGTTATATCTCTTACCTTGGGATTGTCAGCGCGATTGGGTGCGTTGCTGTTGCTAGCGGGCGGCGGGGAAGGCGCTATATCGCTCGCACTGGAGACTGACACGGTTATATCTCTTACCTTGGGATTGTCAGCGCGATTGGGTGCGTTGCTGTTGCTAGCGGGCGGCGGGGAAGGCGCTATATCGCTCGCACTGGAGACTGACACGGTTATATCTCTTACCTTGGGATTGTCAGCGCGATTGGGTGCGTTGCTGTTGCTAGCGGGCGGCGGGGAAGGCGCTATATCGCTCGCACTGGAGACTGACACGGTTATATCTCTTACCTTGGGATTGTCAGCGCGATTAGGTGCGTTGCTGTTGCTAGCGGGCGGCGGGGAAGGCGCTATATCGCTCGCACTGGAGACTGACACGGTTATATCTCTTACCTTGGGATTGTCAGCGCGATTGGGTGCGTTGCTGTTGCTAGCGGGCGGCGGGGAAGGCGCTATATCGCTCGCACTGGAGACTGACACGGTTATATCTCTTACCTTGGGATTGTCAGCGCGATTGGGTGCGTTGCTGTTGCTAGCGGGCGGCGGGGAAGGCGCTATATCGCTCGCACTGGAGACTGACACGGGTATCTCTTACCTTAGGATTGTCAGCGCGATTGGGTGCGTTGCTGTTGCTAGCGGGCGGCGGGGAAGGCGCTATATCGCTTGCACTGGAGACTGACACGGTATCCCCCGCGGGGTGCGAGGGGACGTGTATAGACAGCTCTCCCTGTAACAACGACGCTTCTATAAGATTTCCAGTGCAGAAATCCTATAGAATAAACATGTTATTATTTTAATATTTAAATCTTTTTGTTTTTTTGGAATAAACCTTTTTTTATTAATTTAAGTAGGTCGGCTAAGGAGTGGAACTCCCTGCCTGCGGATCTTTTTCCGTCATAACTTGCCTGAGCCTTTTCAAGGCAAGAGTGAACAGACATTGGTATTCATTTGTAAGCGCACAAAATCACTAAATCTTGACCAAAATGGTATCTCCCTATTCTATGGACTTTAGATACATTTTCTTTTGTTTTCCTTAGGAATGGCATCTGTCACAGCTACCATCTTACAGTTTTTCGAGTATAGTAGGTAGTACCTATATTTTGATGTATTGGTGCTAATTCAGGACGCACTATTACTAATTCTAATTCTTAGTAGCGCTGTCACTTTCTTAAATTTGACATAAGAACAGGATAGCAAACAAACACGTGACTTTGACATACGGCGCTTTAAATAAGGAATGACCATAGAGCGTGCTCACTAATTTTACTTAATTTAAGCAGTATTATGTCAGATAAGAAATGTCAAACTCACGTTTTTGTTTGCTATCCTGTTCTTATGTCAAAGTTAAGAAAGTGACAGCGCTACTAAGAATTAGAATTTGTAACTGGACGGCGTGAATTGAGGCCATTGTGTGATAATACCTGGTGATGTACGTACTACTATTACTATTGCGCTGGCTTAGCGACCCAAAGATGTACCATAGCAATATTTTTCACCTTATCATTCTCCAAGCTGTCCGCTCCCTCACTGACTCGTAACGAAGGCGATGGCGACCGCGACACATTTCTGCAAACAAACAGAAAACACTCCATGAGTTTGACTTATATTCAATAAACAAAGTTGTAGTAAGGGTTGTTGGTGAAGGATAATAGTAGTTCAGTGGTGGAGGGTCGAAAAATCATTCAAAATCGGATTATATTTCTAAAATATAAGAAACAACAAAATTCAACCGCAGACAGGATTTGAAATCTTTGATTTGTTGTTTCTCATATTTTAGAAATAAAAAAGCACTACACGCACTGTAAGTGCAAAAAAACACATAAATATCGGATTATTAATTTCAGAAATCAAAATCAAAAACACAAAATCTTTCATTAAATCTTTGTTGCGGTATTTATGAGAGAGATAATTATAAATATTATTTGTGAGTAAAAAAAGTGACTGATCGAATTTTAAAGTGTGATCAAAATCCCATTGACCCACCCATGAAACTGAACAACTTTTCCTTAAGGAAAACGGAAAAGAAAATGTTGATCAGTTTCATGGACTGGAGTTACACCCTAAAGTTTGCTCTGCAATTTTTTTTAGTATAATTGGTTTCAGGTACTTGAATATAACAAAAATACATATTATTCATTCACACACAATGTTTTATGCTTGATCAAAAACACAGGGCCACGGCCACATATTCAAATTCATCATTAAATTATCTGGCCAACCGCGAATCGAACACGCAACGAGTGCACTACCAACTGAGCTTTGTGGGTTATCATTATCAACAACATTCTAATATTCTGCACATTTGAAATTCTTGTCTCATTACATTTTGGAGTTATCTGAATTACGTGTTAGTTACTACTGAATCTATCCACTAACTTAACGACCATACGATGTATGTACAGGATGGAGCAAAAGTAATCACCCGATGCTCTATTTTTTTTTAAGTGAAACTTTTTTTGGCGCGTTGAGAGTAAAATTTCAAGGTCGGGTGACGGAAATACGTCACGAATGGCAACGAGACTTCCGTTGTCAAAAATTTCAAAAAGTTACACTTCAACACGTGTGCTCGGCACACACGCTCTTTTTTTATATGAAAATCTTTGGCTCTGCTTGTGAAATATGTTTATTAAATCTATTAGAATTTATTTCATCAGGGCGAGAAAAATTTATCGGCCAAGTTGTCGGCAGAGTTGACGACCATACAGACATTTAATATGGTAGCCTATCACTCTTGCCGGAACTTCGGGCGACAGACTTTCGCATTCCTGGGGAAGTCTGCGGCTTGTTGACATTAATTAACTCGCGACCTCAAAAAAACTCATAAAATTAAATCGTGTGATCTGGCCGATTACCAAAACTAGAGAATGAGCTACCCGCAAATGGATTAATCAACTCTAGCGGCGGCCACTTGGCGGATATAATTTTTTCGACTTGATAGAATTGATTCTAATGGATTGAATAATCATATTTCACAAGCAACACCAAAGATTTACATTAATAAAAACAGCAAAAAAAAACATCGGGTGATTACTTTTGTCCCGCCCTGTAGGTATATCTCATTGATCTAGACCTAATTTAGATCTCTAATGAATGCTATTAAGTTATCATTTTGAAACGGTGTCACGTATTGGATTTTAATTCAATTATGATTTGTACACAGTTTATTTTATACATATTTTATACACACGGGTACCCCGTAAAAGACAAAGCCGTGATTATAATATGTGAGAAAGAGCGTTTAGATGAAAATTAATATTTTTAAAAAAACACTTAAATATTTCTTATTAGTTCTCTGGATCTTGTTTTACGCAGATTATAACAACAATTTTCAAACTGAAAAGTAAAAACACTCACATAATCACGACAATTCCAAACACAACAAAATATTATTTAACAACACCAATAAAACAATTAAAACATATGCAATTGGTGAAATATCGCGTTGTTACAAAACAGTAACATAAAAGTGCACTAATGGTTTCTCTCGCTAGTTGGTTACCAAACTGTTATTAACACTCTATTACGACACTTTGGCAATGGCATTCACTTTGACTGAGTGCCGATTCTGATAACATTCGTAGTTCTCAGACTTCCATGCGGGAATGGAGCAGTAAATAAACATAGAATGTTCCAGCTGCTGTTCTGCCCGGGAATACTGTTATATTACAGTCAGTAAGACTACCCCGGGACGGTTTTATAGATAATGGATTAACTAGTCTTCGCTACAGGTGGCTACAACAATACCTATACGATCCAGGACTTGAAATAATATAAGGTGGCTTTTATTAGACCGCTGATACCGTGCCTAGCACGTAAGGTGTATAGGTGTGATTTATGTATGACTAGATTTCCGCCCCGCGGTTTCACCCGCGGCTTACTGAGTTTTCCCGTGGAAATCAGGGATTTTCCCGGGGTAAAAAGTAGCCTATGTGTCAATCCAGGGTGTCAGCTACCTCTATACAAAATTTTATTAAAATTGCTCCAGCCGTTTAGACGTGAAAGAGTTACAAACATCCATCCATCCATACTTACAAACTTTCGCGTTTATAATATTAGTTAGATAATATAAGATAATAATCACTACACAGACTGACTAGAATCGATGGTTCTGTCTCTGAAACAGCCTTTGCCTTGCGTTACGACAACAAAAGAAAATAACAAATAGCTACCGTTACTTTTGGCCCCAACTCGTTTCAAGTTATGGAAGCGACTTCACGCTGTGTTATGGTATTTTGTCATGTCATGGCGCAATATAGCGTGGATAGCGTGAATTGAAGATAATTTAATACAGAAACTGAAAAAAGATATACATAAAAACTTCTTATAAAGCAAATTGGAAAAGCGTGAAGATCTACTCGTACCAGATCGACAGGTCAGAGACGAGATAACAGAGACAAGTCAACAAATAGAGGCACTGAATTCTCAGCAAGTTGTTTGACGCCGGACTTATTGTATTTACCTACCTATGAAGTTACTAACAATGCATTGACTAACTCTTAACATCCAATAAAAAATAGTGAACAGTTTACAGATAGGTAAACAGGCGCGGATACAAGGGGGGGGCCATAGGGGCAATGGCCCCCCCCTAAAACCCTGGCTCTCACATTACTAAATTGAGTAATTTTTTTTTTACCTTATTTTCTGTGCAAAAATATATGATTTTCTCAAAATGGCCCCCCCCTAAGCCAAATCTTGTATCCGCGCCTGTAGGTAAATGAACTGCTTCCGGTAGCAAACGATTATTGAGGTCATTGCCGCCTTAACTACAACACTAAATGCGCATTTTCAGCACTCAACAAACAAAAAATTACCAAAATAGACGTTTACAGCAAAAAATCTATCTCTTTCTAAGAAGGCGTAAGTTACACCAGTCGGATCACTTTTTTAACTTTTATCGCGAGAAAACATATTACCAATATAACAATGGTAGGGATTCTATTGTTATATTATTGGTAATTACAAGTTCTTTCAATAGTAATGAAGATTTATAAAATATTGTCGCTTTTGTTATTAAAAAAATAGATTGAGTGGATTAGAAGGGAAAATTATTAGTACTATGTTCTATATCACTCAAAAGGTAATTAGCCTTATTGACAATATTTTACGCTGGTACTGCTAGCAACACTTTATATAAAAATATTTCAAGAAAATTACTTTAATTACTTAGTATTTAGTGTCGTTGCGTTGGCTTCTAGCAAAAACATATGTACAAATTCTACAAAATAAGAAAACCTTACATTATTTATAAACAACGTCCAAACACTTACGATAGGTACTTTAAATCTACTTACAAGCAAAAAGATGGTACTCGCTGAGAGAAACGCAATACCTTATTCCTAAACGATCTTTTTCTCATATCAACTAAGTACCTCTTAACTTACTTAATTAGCACTTTGTAATCGGACTCGAACTGGGAGAATCGCACTTGAAAATTGTCCGCCACTTTCATATTTGTCGATTCTCATTTCGAGACTGAATCGATCATTTATACACTCTTATCTACAGATTAGCTAAAGATAAAATTTTGATTATAATTAGAACGCTTTAGTCATTTATTCTATTTGGATAACCACTGATCATTCTATTTCCGATGTTTTGGACTCTTTGCAGACCATTTATAGGAACACAATTTATATGAAATTTGTGAAACTTGTAACCATTATTTTCAAGTAGTTCACTTCAGAAACACTCCACACCACATTCACTACACAAGTTCGCATGCTTTTCGAAACACTGCGACAAATTTATTACCAATCCCATCAAAAAATACTTTTATATCAAAATATAAATAAATAATACACATTAAACAAACGTTGTAACTAAAGCTACACTTTGTACTAAATCTAGATTTCAATTATTCGCAAATTCAAGGTCAGTGCGTTTCCTAAGATGTTTCAAGATCATCAACTATAAAAGTAAACTGCAGACAATGCACGATAGTTAATTATTGCTTCTGCTATCAGACTACAAAGGGTTTCGATGCGGTTGTATAAATATAGTTGTGTAGGTAAATATAGTAAACAATATTACTGATAAACGCAATATCACTCTCAGTGTAATAAGTAGTTGTGCATTATTATTTACCGATTCAAAATATTAAAAAGATATTGATTTTATTACTACGTAAATTGCAGCTGCAGTTTTGGTACAGAAAATATAATTGCACTAGTAGTGCTGGACCCTTTAAATCCACGATTGATCAATCACCAAACAACCATCAACGATTGATCAATCACCAGACAATCATCAATGATTGATCAATCACCAGACAATCATCAACGATTGATCAATCACCAGACAATCATCAACGATTGATCAATCACCAGACAACCATCAACGATTGATCAATCACCAGACACCCATCAACGATTGATCAATCACCAGACAATCATCAACGATTGATCAATCACCAGACAACCATCAACGATTGATCAATCACCAGACACCCATCAACGATTGATCAATCACCAGACAACCATCAACGATTGAGCAATCACCAGACAATCATCAACGATTGATCAATCACCAGACAATCATCAACGATTGATCAATCACCAGTCAACCATCAACGATTGATCAATCACCAGTCAACCATCAACGATTGATCAATCACCAAACGATCATCTACGATTGATCAATCACCAGTCAACCATCAACGATTGATCAATCACCAGACGATCATCTACGATTGATCAATCACCAGACAACCATCAACGATTGATCAATCACCAAACAACCATCAACGATTGATCAATCACCAAACGATCATCTACGATTGATCAATCACCAGTCAACCATCAACGATTGATCAATCACCAAACGATCATCTACGATTGATCTATCACCAAGCGATCATCAACGATTGATCAATCACCAGTCAACCATCAACGATTGATCAATCACCAGACGATCATCTACGATTGATCAATCACCAGTCAACCATCAACGATTGATCAATCACCAGTCAACCATCAACGATTGATCAATCACCAGTCAACCATCAACGATTGATCAATCACCAGTCAACCATCAACGATTGATCAATCACCAGACGATCATCTACGATTGATCAATCACCAGTCAACCATCAACGATTGATCAATCACCAAACGATCATCAACGATTGATCAATCACCAGTCAACCATCAACGATTGATCAATCACCAGACAACCATCAACGATTGATCAATCACCAGTCAACCATCAACGATTGATCAATCACCAAACGATCATCTACGATTGATCTATCACCAAACGATCATCAACGATTGATCAATCACCAGTCAACCATCAACGATTGATCAATCACCAGACGATCATCTACGATTGATCAATCACCAGTCAACCATCAACGATTGATCAATCACCAGACAACCATCAACGATTGATCAATCACCAGACACCCATCAACGATTGATCAATCACCAGACACCCATCAACGATTGATCAATCACCAGACAACCATCAACGATTGATCAATCACCAGTCAACCATCAACGATTGATCAATCACCAGTCAACCATCAACGATTGATCAATCACCAGTCAACCATCAACGATTGATCAATCACCGCACGATCATCTTCGATTGATCTATCACCAAACGATCATCAACGATTGATCAATCACCAGTCAACCATCAACGATTGATCAATCACCAGTCAACCATCAACGATTGATCAATCACCAGACAACCATCAACGATTGATCAATCACCAAACAACCATCAACGATTGATCAATCACCAGTCAACCATCAACGATTGATCAATCACCAGACAACCATCAACGATTGATCAATCACCAAACAACCATCAACGATTGATCAATCACCAGTCAACCATCAACGATTGATCAATCACCAGTCAACCATCAACGATTGATCAATCACCAGTCAACCATCAACGATTGATCAATCACCAAACGATCATCTACGATTGATCTATCACCAAACGATCATCTACGATTGATCAATCACCAGTCAACCATCAACGATTGATCAATCACCAGACGATCATCTACGATTGATCAATCACCAGTCAACCATCAACGATTGATCAATCACCAGACGATCATCTACGATTGATCAATCACCAGTCAACCATCAACGATTGATCAATCACCAGTCAACCATCAACGATTGATCAATCACCAAACGATCATCTACGATTGATCTATCACCAAACGATCATCAACGATTGATCAATCACCAGACAATCATCAACGATTGATCAATCACCAGACGATCATCAACGATTGATCAATCACCAGACAATCATTTAAATATTAGAGTTGTTTGTCGGTTTTTCAATTCTCTGTAATTGGTAATTTGTAGTTAATAATTTGAATTACATTTTGACGTACACTTTAAATTACGTAACAACATGCTATTGTAATATTTTTTTAATCCTGTGTAATTAGTTTATATAATAGTGAAATTAGGTATTAATTCAATTTTTGAATTTTGTGATTGATATATACTTAATAACCTAACGTAGTAGGTATGGTATTTAGTAGAATACCTATGCCTGTTTTTTTTTTTTTTTATTACTGATAGGTAACACATTTGTCCGCCATCTCACCTGATGGAAAGTGATGATGCAGACGATGTTGGAAAATTACATTGATTATTGATTTTCCTAAATACCGAGACGGGTGTTCTCAGACACGAAGAAGAAGAAGTCATATTTTAATGAGGATATTATAGATAGAGCGCGACTGGCGACAAATTAGATGCGCGACAGTTGAATCTCTCTCTTCCGCATTGTAAGTGCAAGATAAATTCGCGCAACTGTTTTGTCGCTAGTGCGCACATAGCTTAACAGTAGGTATAAGTATTCCCAGGAAAAGGAGCAACTGGTAAATTCAATATATTTATCGCTTTCAGTCCAGCAATATCTTAATCGTTTTTAAATCTCAGCTTCGTTAAGCCACTATAGTACATACATAATGTAGTTACTATAGTAATAGTTGAGTTAGTAACAAAAAAAATATCTAAGAACTTTTGCACAGTTTTTTTTGTTAAGAGTTGAGGCGAATATCGCGGCTGCGGCTTTGAACAAAGTAACTCAAGCGTGACGTTAACGCTGCTATTGAAAAAACTTGCCATATTTTACTGTAGATGGTAACCCCCTAGTATTTTTAAAGCGCTATCTAGGTTCCAATAAAAACTCGATACCTATGCATAAACCTTCCCGAAAAGAACATACTTTCACGCCTGTATTCGTAATGGGGTAGGCGGAGCGTCAACGATTGTCAACGTTCCACCACATCTGACAAGTTTTATATATTGCTGTTTTGCAGGTTGTCAGCCCATCACCTAAATGACAATTACAATATCGAATCCCTTAGCTGATTTTTACAGCAAACCCGGGAGGAGATGCAGCTGGCACATTCTATGTTTTTCTATCGCTCCCAGTCCAGCATGAAAGCAAACAATATGGACAAATAAATAGTGTTTAAAACTTTCAAATTCATTTCATTTATTTCATTGCAATACATGTACATTTAAAAAAGGTCTTATATAAAAAAATATGTCTGGTCCTTTACGTAGTTAGTAGCAGTTCAAACAGACTAACTTCATTTTATGTATTGAAGTTCTCATATCATAACTGTTAGTTAGTAGAAGAGGCTCAGGCCTTGATTGAAAGAATATTCTGACTTTCTGACTCACCTGCGTATACTAAATTGTCGACAGTAAACGCCACTTGTTTTGGGAAAATAATAATAACATGAATCCGATTTTTTTGAATTCTTACTATACATTTATACTAGTTTACGGTTCAAACAGTTATGCAACAAAAATTGTAGCATATTGAGTACAATTTATTTTCCTAAACTATTAAATTAACTCAACAAACTATAATGTTTCCTTAAATAGATCAAATATTTGGCACATGTAAACATACTATACGTGATAATGTGCTCCAGAGGCAGATAATATCTTACACATGCGCATACTATTTCACTATCTTTGCGCAAGAGTTTGACTGTACTATTTTCTCGGGAAAAATTATTTGTGTTTAAAAATAAAGTGCGCGTTTTCTCTACCCTACAGAAATCTTTAGGAACCTTATTTAGAAGTTTGTAAAAGGTGAATGATGGAATAACATGAAGTCAAACAATTTGTAACTACATGATAGAGTTTTATTAACATCAAACTTAAGGACATGTAAAGTAGGTATTTTATAGCTTGGTTGCAAGAAAACTTACATACAATAATCGTTCTCCAAGCTGTTTATTATAAAAAGTAGAATTTCTATGATAATTTATGTTTTCCTCTATTGTTCTTTATAATAAAATAAGCTAGTGAGGGAACTAGTTGTATAACATGGTTTTAATTTTCCAATCATTTTATACAAACAGCAAGTTAAATTAAATGTGTGGGAATTGGATGTTATTCATAGCATAGATTAGAAGTGTTTTAAAGAAATACTTTTATAGACACTCAGAATTATTTATAGTAATATAATTCATACTTATTCTATTGTTATAGATATACTTTTTATTTATTAAAATTAAAACTTTTATTGCTAGTTTGGCTTTTACGAATTTACTTACAATTTGTGCAATTTGCCCATATATCTAAATACGCACACACACATCTTTTAACTTAAAAAAACACACAACCTGGTTTCTGGACTGATACTAATGTAATGGTTTTACATCACAGTATGGGAGCAGAATCATGACTGAATGATTAAGAAATCCCTGTGAAAAATTTATTGTTAATTGAGAATTAGTTTGCATTTAGCATGTTCTTTCATATTTGAAGATTTACAAACTTTACTGCCCACAAGAAATCACTCATACATAGGTATTTTTTTTTTTAGTTATTTATTTTTTTATATCAGCTTTTTGTGATGCAATTGTTAAAAAAAACAATATATGTCTACCTACTTGTTGATTCACATTGTTTACATACTACTAGAAAAAAAAAATTATTTTAACATTACAGCTTCAACTTAGATTTTGATGAAATTTTGCAGGATGATATGATAATCCTGGACATGGAAGTATGACAAGAAAATGCAGGAAACTCACTAAGTCACTATTTAAAAAAGTATCCTCACCTGGTATCCTGCATCATCTGATGGGCCTGCTGCGTGATCACTCCGGAGAACGTCAGCGCCTGGCTGATGCTCTGCCCGATTGCATCTTGCGAGGATATTACCAGGTTCTCCACTGATTTGCGCCTGGTGATAAACAAAAATTATTTTTAATTCATTCTACATACCTATATTTAGAATAAGTCTTTATATCACCCTACCATCTCAGCTATAGTACTCCTTACAGTCAAGTTTTATTTAGTCTACATGCTCTATAAGTGCAAAAAATAGTCGTGAAATATGTACAATCATATTTTGTACTTTCAATTTGCAGTGAAAATATAATAGAAAAATGTCATCTTTTTAAGCTTAGTAAAATTTTCACATCCAGAACTTAATAAATGAAATCTTAAAGTGTTTCCTATAATATGAAATAAAATAGCACTGTGAGTGAGTGCAAAAATGTTAAAAATATTCAAAGTATTTATGAGCAAATAAGATTAACTTAACTAGCATTATTTACAAATAAGTATTCTTATGTAGTGTAGAAAAGAACAGGATGAATTTAAAAAAATCTAGCTAAGAGGATTTAATTTTCAAGACAAATGAAGAAATAGAAAATGGTGATTAATCTATAAGAGTTAATAACAAAAAATCTAAGTAGGGACTTTGTAGTCTTATGTTATTCTAACTAATTTAAATGTAATTCACACTCGGAAGCTACATGTACAAAATTTCATGCTTCATGTAGCAAGAACACAACCACATGCATTACCAATCCAAGGACATTGATGAGCTTAATTTACATATCAAAACAATTGCTCCAATATCATGAAAATTTAATGCAGATAAGGTTTATAATGGCAAGAGAATTGGGATAGCAGATACTTCGCTTGCATTGAAAGATGAACTTCTATGTCTGATTGTTAACTTGGATCAATGACCCTAACTTACATCAATAACTATAGCGCTAAATGCAGATACGAGAAAGCGACTCTACAAGCTGTGAATAACACCATGGCCCTGATCCTGAGCGCAGGGGGATCCAGCACTTCCTGCCTATTACTGGTTACTGGCCCTAATTAGAGAAACACTTTTGCACTTGATATTACACTTTATTCTTCCATCTTTTGAGACTATTTGAGACTATTTGAGACTATTTGAGACTATTTGAGACTTACAATGTCCAAATCATTCATATGTTATATACAAAACAGAATGCATCTCACCATCGCCATTTATAATTTACTACCAGTTTACACTCATTTATACAGCGACATCTAATTACCACTTATGCCAACAAAGTATGCACATGCGTCTTGTACATACCGCCCACCAAGGACAAAGTGCCATTTGTCCTTTAAAACCTGTTTAAAACCTTTGAACAAACCTGGCTAACATGGCAATGTACAAAACTGCATAGCAAAATTAACATTCAAACTTATAAAAACAATAATTTATCAAAAACCAAAACCATTAGATAAAACTACAACCTAAAGTATTCCTGCCACTATCGGCGCCATAAGTCCTGCAAACATCCGTTGCACATCCGCTACCTACTGTGAAGCTGTTTGTTGCAATACAATACCTATTTTGTTTTGTGGAGCATGCCCGTGCAGTACCCCCTCCTTGCAACAAACCGCTTGCTTGTTTGTATATTTACCTCGGACATTGGATCCGTGACAGCTATTGAGCACTCGTGATGAAAATATAAATATACTACATACATAATAATATTCCTTGGCTTTCGCCACTTCGATGGGCTGATCCAGAGCACCAATCAAAGAAACCTTGGTCATTTTTTTAACTGTGAAACCACTAACACATATCCTTGGTGTTTATACCTACACCACACCATCACGAGACTCAGTAGCCGTCCTACCACTGGAACCTTTATTCCATTGTGCAAGCCTTGTTTTATGTTAAACAATAATTCCAAAATTACAATGATAAAAAATACACCCTAAATCCAAAATAAACAAATAGAAAAAATATTAGAGTTTTTAAAATCCAAAAAGTTCCTTTTCCTACGGAGTTGTAACCTTCTTTAAATAAAGTTCAATAAAAATAAAATCCATTCACAAAAACTCTCAAATACGTCACTGTCACCGTTTGTAAACAACTCCATAAAATTCCGAAAAAATCTTTAAAATTCCTTCCCTGCCGCACTCAAGTTCAGGGTCCTGGACCTGCGCGCTCCGCACGCTCAGCTGCCTGGCTGACGGCTCCACTCCCGGCTCCGTCTGCAGCTTCCTCAGCACCAGCTCCCCAGCTGATACTGCAACCGCTTCTTGTGCAGCCACCACTGGCTACACCCACCACGGTTGTACCGCAACCGATTCCTGTGCAGCCACCACTGGCCACACCCACCACGGTTGTGGCAGTCCACTGCCCGCCGTGGTAAAATTTCCTGCACCATAGGGTGCCCTGGCACGACCCACAAGGGTCATCCGAATCGAAGGACCATGAACAAAGCCTATGCTCTGGCCCTGAGGGTACACTGCCTGCCTAATACTGTAGCTAACACTTTCTATACTACAACTGATAAACACTTTAATTCTTGAGTATATTTTATTACTTTTGCTTGGCTATTTGAGACTATTTGAGACTATTTGAGACTTACAATGTCCAAATCATTCATATGTTATATACAAAACAGAATGCATCTCACCATCGCCATTTATAATTTACTACCAGTTTACACTCATTTATACAGCGACATCTAATTACCACTTATGCCAACAAAGTATGCACATGCGTCTTGTACAAGCTGAAGCGGTAATAAACAAAGCAAACACACCAAATACGCCACAAAATAGCAGTAAATACGACGTAAACCCGCTATAATTAGTTGATATCAAGAATATTGTCACTAACATGGAAATCGCAATGTTTCGGCTGTCCAATTCCGAAGTACTCATGGTTGCAGCGGCTGAACTCAGTTCAAAGCAGTATCGTCCACTCGCGAGCTATCATTAGAACCCAAATTTTTTACTATCATCATCCAAATTGAGAATTTTTTGCACAAAAATACAAGCAAGATACAAGATTGATTTGTGTAGACTTCAATGACAGCTGTTAGCTGTGTTGCCAGTGTAAAATATATATTTTAAATCGAGTATCGTTCGAGTTTTCTGTTAGTTTTGTAAAGCGCTTTATTCATCACCCAACTTCCAACCAACCTGTACATGTCCATGTCAGCCCACGTCCAGCCCCAGCGTGGCCCCAGCCAGCCTAGCCGCCTAAAGTCTAGATAGTATTGTATTTTTCTTATTCTGTCGCTGCGTGTGATTATATCTGTGGATTATATGCTCAGTGGCTGCGTGTGTCACATGCAAAGATCGGCGCTTATGATATTGAGTATTGAGTACCTATTGATCTATTATTGTTATGATTCATCACAACCACAAATAATTCACGTCAGCTATGCATCTTTGTAGGTAGACAGTAAATAAATTATTAAGTGTCTCTTTCCAAAGGTCGATGTGCAATATTATGGCCTCGGACTCGGAGGACATGCGTGATTATCTTCTCAGTGGACATGCCCACAAAATAACCGGTATTGTAACCGGTAATTCCTAGCCTAGCTCGTCCCTAATCATTCACTCACATGCCATAAACAAACGAGATTTTCCATTCATTTGATCTCGGTCTTTCAAATGTCAATGTCAAAAAACATGGCTAACACGTGAGAATTTATTTTGATTCGTTTTCATTCGATAATTGGTGATTTATTGAATAAAGTAGTAAAGTGACGATGGCGGACGAGACCGCATTTGATAAAAAGAAGGCGCACCGTGCCAAACATGCCGGGCGTAAAGCAGAAAAAAAGAAAAAGAAGAACCAAGTGGACCAAGCTAACCTATCCGCTCGACAGAGAAATCCCAAAGCTTTTGCTATTCAGTCTGCCGTGAGAGCCGAGAAACAGTTCAGGCACAGAGAAAATGTGATCGCCAAGAAGCAGCACATTCCTCAGGTGGATAAAACACCGCTAGAACCGCCGCCAATAGTCGTCGCCGTTGTAGGCCCTCCACGAGTAGGCAAGACAACTCTCATCAACAATTTGATCAAGAGCTTCATAAAAACAAACGTTACAAGCACCAACGGGCCAATTACAATAGTAACTTCAAAGAAACGGCGGCTAACCTTGATAGAATGTAACAATGATGTAAACTCAATGATAGACATAGCTAAATGCGCTGATCTTGTTTTACTACTGTGCGATGCGAGTTTCGGCTTCGAAATGGAGATATTCGAATTCCTGAATATTTGCCAAGTCCATGGAATGCCCAAGGTCATGGGGGTGCTAACACATCTTGATATGATAAAGAATGCTAAAACTTTAAAAGCTTCTAAGAAAACTTTGAAACACAGATTTTGGACTGAAGTGTATCCTGGTGCAAAGTTATTCTACCTCTCTGGCATTGTCCATGGGGAGTATTTGAGAAATGAAATCAAGAACTTGTCCCGATTTATATCAGTCATGAAATTCAGGCCTCTCAGTTGGAGATCCACACACTCATACATTTTGGCTGATAGATTGGAGGATATTACAAACCAAGAAATTATAAGGAAAGATGCCAAAGCCAATAGGGATGTGGTGCTGTATGGTTATGTCAGAGGAGTTCCATTGATGAAAGAATCTATGGTTCATGTCGCAGGTAAACTAAATATGCTATGTAATCTATATTATATAATGTAATCATAGTTAGTACATTTTATTTTCAGAGTTATGTTACCTGTTTCTACTTATTTAGCTGGTTTTTAATTCCAACCTGAAAATTTTTATTTCTGGTTCTTTATATTCTGTTCATTAAAATCTACTCAAATTTATTTTTCAGGTGTAGGAGATATGAAGATTAGTGAACTATCCTACTTACCAGACCCTTGTCCCTTACCAAGCAGCGAGAAGAAACGCCATCTGATGGAGCGAGAGAGGCAAATATATGCCCCATTCTCAGGTGTAGGAGGCATTGTCTATGACAAAGACGCAGTATACATTGAGCTACAAGGTTCACATTCTCATAAAAAGGAAGATGAGGAGACTAATGAAAAACAAACCCTACTCAAAAATGTAGTTGAGACTAAAGAAACACTGGATGAACAAATGCAGGAGTCAGGGTTCAAACTCTTTAGTGGAGGAGCTGTTATTTACCCTGATATGATCAAAGATGATGAATATTTACAACAAGGCAAAAGCAAAAAGGAAGATTCTTCTGATGATTCTGATTCTGGAGATGAAAGTGATTCTGACAATGACAGTGGCATTGATCAAAGTGAGAAAGATGTTGGTGGGAAATCTGATAAACTTCCATGGGATAATAAATCAGGGTCAGAAGCTGAAGATGACAATGATGGTGAGGATAATACTAAAGATTCAGATAACAATGATGGAGAAGATGATGAAGATTCGGATGGTTCAGACCCTGAAGATTTTGGTATGAAATGGAAAGAAAAACTAGGTGAAAAAGCAACAGAAGCATACTTTGAGAGACAAAGGACATCTAAAAACATAATGAAGCTTGTTTATGGAGAATTTGAAATAGGAAACAAAACAAAAGATAAGAAAGAAGAATCAGAAGACGAAAGTGATGATGAAGAAATTGGTGGACTTTTCAAAAAAGTAACAGACACACAGAAGAAAAAGCACAAGGAAAAGGAAAAACAAGATATGGATGAATGTTCTTTCTTCTATGCTCTAGACAAACCAAACTTAAAAGATTGGACCAGTGAAAGCAACAAGCAATATTTGATAAACTGCTTTGTAACTGGCAAAAGATCAGCCAATGAAGATGCAGAGGAATTATTAAAACTGGATGATGCTAGTGATGGAGAGGATGAAGAAATGTTTGGAGATTTTGAGGATCTGGAGACAGGTGTGAAGCATGTTGCAGAAAATAAAGCTGAAAACAATGATGATGACGATCCTAAAGAAGCAGGAACTAAGAGAAAGGGTGAACTAACCAAATCTGAAATCCTTGAAAAGAAAATGAAATTGAAAGCTAAATTTGACTCAGAATATGATAATCCTGATGATCATAGAATTAAAGGAGATCATTCTTACTATGAAGCTTTAAAAGCTGAAGCACTAAAACAGTCAGAACTAAATAAATCTGTGTTTGAAAATTTAGATCAAGGATTGAGGATTGAAGTAGAAGGGTTTAGGCCTGGGCTGTATGTCAGAATGCTTTTCAAGAACATGCCTTCTGAGTTTGTAGCAAACTTTGATCCTAGCTACCCAATACTGATTGGTGCTCTCAACATGGCAGAACAGAATATTGGTTTTGTATCCTGCAAAGTGAAAAAGCACAGATGGTATAAAAAGATCTTGAAAACCAATGATCCTTTGATAATCTCACTAGGTTGGCGACGATTCCAAACCTTACCTATCTATTCCAAAATAGAAGATGACATGAAATGTAGATATTTAAAATATACTCCTGAACATGTCACATGTAACATGCATTTCTATGGTCCAATAACTCCGCAAAACACAGGCTTCTTAGCTTTACAGACTGTTAACAACAACCACAACGAAATAAAATCATTAGGATTCAGAATAGCAGCAACAGGCAGTGTAAATGAAATCAACAAATCTACACAGATCATGAAGAAATTAAAACTAGTGGGAACACCATTAAAAATATACAAGAAGACTGCTTTCATCAAAGATATGTTCACAACTACCCTTGAAGTAGCAAAATTCGAAGGTGCAAGAATCAAAACAGTCTCGGGAATTAGAGGACAAATCAAAAAAGCTTTGAACAAACCAGAGGGAGCATTCAGAGCAACATTTGAAGACAAAATCCAAATGAGTGATATTATTTTCTGTAGAACATGGTTCAAGGTCGATGTGACGAAATTTTATGCACCTGTAGTCAACTTACTGTTGCCTGTAGGACAGAAAAACGCCTGGCAAGGCATGAAAACAAAAGGGCAGTTGAAGAGGGAACGCAATATCCAAAACGATGCTAACACTGACTCAATGTACACAGAAGTACAAAGACAACCTAAAGTCTTCAAGCCTCTAGTTATCCCTAAAAACCTGCAAAAAGGCTTGCCATACAGATTTAAACCTAAACAGAGAACAACAACATTGTCAGGGAAAAATCCACAGGATATTTTCAAGAACAGGGTAGCTGTGGTCAAGAATCCACATGAACAGAAGGTTTCGAGTGTCATGAAGATGTTAAAGACAAACTTTGAGAAGAAGAAAGAAGTACAAAAGCAGGCGACAGCAGAGAGATTAAAACAACACAAACGACAGCAGGATGAGGAAGAATGGAAGAAGATAAAGAGACAAAAAGAGTTGAAAAAGAAGATTTGTAGGCATTTGAGTAAAATGGGTAATAAGAAGAAACCCCAAATGTAATTGTTTGTAAAATATACTGAATAGGATATTTTTCATTAATAAACATAATATTAATTAAATATTATTTTTTTCGTTTTAACTGAATATCGGAAAGGTATAGCTTATTTACCTACGGAATTAGCAGGCATTGGCGAAATCAAACTTATAAATTCATCATCATCATCGTTCATCACATCCCATACAAAAAAAAGTTCATTGCTTGCAAAGGATTTCTTTAAAATAAGCATTTTAAAAGTAACACTGAAGTGACTTTTAAAGTTGCTAACAATTATTTTATCTTTTCAACAAACATCCCCATCTTAATAAAAATCTACAAACAAGGGGATTTTTTTTTGTGTTAAATGGGGTAATCCCTAAAAGTGCATATTTACCTACTTCTTTACCCCACTTTGAAATTGAAAGTATGAAATCCCCACTGGGCTTTTTGGTTGGGATTTTGAGAATGACACTAAATCATAGTGTGTATTAGGTTTAGAAATAAAACAAGCTGTTTTATATCGTGTAAATTGTATTTACCTCCTATCATTATGCATAACGTAGTCGTCCGCACATTTGATAAATATTTATACAAAGGTTACACAGTTCAGATTACATTGGTCAAAATAATCGTCTAGGTTAACTTGTTGCTCAGACAGTATAATGCCCCTGTACTTTACATTTTCCGTTATATGGCTACATGGTTAGTTGTTGAAGCATTAAATAGAAAGCCTGGAATGTTAACGCTCGACGGGGATGTAATCTGACACTAGCAATAGGTACAAATTTCATTAAATATCCCTCACTATAGTACGAAGCTATGCAACACATAAACAAATTATATACAATTGAAATACTAACAATCTATTTTACATTAATTCCTTATCGCAAAGGTAACTATACTCTTTGGTAGCCCGAACCACTGGGACCACGGTGGAAAAATACTTTTGTTCGACACTGATTATTTTCTAGTTTGCTTGGTTCATTCCAAAAATCCCCACCGCCTGTTATAAAAATTCTAAAAATCCCCACTCGCAAATATCTAACTGCAATGTGTTCAATTTCATTCAAATGGAGATCTTTATAAATATTTTGAGACATCCGCATTTCAAATTTAGGATAGGGACTTAGGTATTTGTGTCCTTCCACTATTTAAAATAGATAACTAGAGGTTTAAAGAAAACTACCAAGCAGGGGGATTTATAATATTAACCATTTTTGCTCCTGATAAAAACCTATACCTCTTAAAAGTTTGTATCAGTAGGTATATATTTTTAATCAGGAGCACTATAAAATGTGCGCTGGAATGTCTGATACAAAATTATTCTAGTTATTGTTCAGAAGCTACGTCCGCTGCTTATCGTCGATACATTGGCACTTGTGGAGGCTATGGAACAGTTTTACATCGAGGACTTTGAAACAACCGACAACTATAATTTATTAACAATTTATTCGAATCGACTTCGACGATCTTGTGGCTGTAAAAGTGGTTTCCGTGGCGAATAAGGAAACAGAAGTTCAGACACTTTACCCCCAAACGACAAGATTGAAATGATAAGATAGCTTTAGTAAACGATGTAATGCAGAAACTTTTATGTGTACTGTTTTAAGCACCGAGTAAAACCACTTTTACCGGACGAGCATATCTACAGTAACACTATTTAGGATCGAGGTCCACTTAACCCCGAACGGCGCAACTCTACCAATCATTTATACAAAACGTAGCTACGTCAAGCTATACACTAACAAGTAACTAAATAACCATCTCATAAACATATTATACTTGCATTTTATAAAACTTTATGTAGTTTATATATAATATATTTATTGATAATGAAACAATTTGATGTGTATGAATGATATCGAGACGCTTTCTCTAGCTCACAAGGCTTGCGTTCAACATTGGATATTTATTATACTGTGACTAGCCAGCGTAATAAAATCTATGCCGCATTGATACTGCTAAACATCTAAACCAATGCTGAACAGTTTACAATACTGTACATTCCAATTTTAAGAAGGTTAATATAGACAAAAGTTAGCCAAACTGGGTTTCGATAATTTAGAATTATGAAGGAATTATATAAATACATGGATATACGTTTGTATGTCCTTTTGAGTTAGCTACTACAACACTGGCGTGTCCCTATATTTTATTAATACTGTTACGCGATATACTATACATACACTCGTTATAAATTCTAATCAAAGTAAGTTAGCAACCCTTCATGCCCTAAATTAAACATTGTGATCTCAGAACAACCGCATTCATTCAAGATTATGAGGTAATTATTCTTCATAATCAATGAGGTTTTTTATCAACAAAGCCCACGTTTAACCACTGAAGGAATTTGATAACGATATATTGAAAATCCCCATTGATAATAGTTGCGTAAGGAGAGAAATAGAAAATCCCCACTACAGTTTTAAAGCGATTAGATGAACAAGTTTATTTTTGTAAGTACTTAACTAAAATAATCATGTAAATGTAAAGGAGAATAAAAGTAAGATTCTTATATGAACATTTTCTGGGATTTTGGAATATCTAATTCCTACAAGTAGTTAAATCCCCATGGGGATTTGTAGAACATGTAACCTAAAAACAAAAATAGCTCCGACAAGTAAGTCTATTAATAACTTCATAAATAATATCTCCTAGTTAATAAATAAAGCATTAAAGTAAAAACTGATGAAAATATAGTAGTTTGAACACATCCTAGCTAAATATTGCTACATTGCCTACGCGATAGAAACCATATTTACAAAATATTCGCTACAGATAAAGATTCCGTCAAATTAAAATAGCTATACAATAGTTTGTTTTATTTACTATTGTTATTAATTTGTCACCGAGTTTTAGAAGTTTTCTTATCTACATGATTTAAAAGATCTTAGTTGTAATTAATTTTATTAAGTCTATAATCGATCATTTTGATTTCATTGATTTAAATTTAAATCGACAAGAAGCAAGATTCTATAAACTCGGTGTACAAAGCTTACCTGCTCACACTTTATTGTTCTGTAAAACGCTTAACAAAAATATATCTAGCTAATTACTCTTTGCTGAACCAATTGCGATATAATCAATAAAATAGAAAATACAAAACAATGTCGTTAACACTGTACATAAGACTAGTTTGTGTGCTTCCGTAAATACAGCTATTTAAAAAAATATAACTAAAATTATAGAGCCTATTTCATAATTTGTATTTTCATTAGGATATTTATATATTCAGTTTTATCTACTCCAATTACAGATAGCTAGAACGTAATCACACGGAGAGGCACACATTACCTACGTAAAGCTATATGTACACACCTCAACGAGGCACTTTGTTGACAGGTATCTAGAGGTATAGGTAGGTACTTCCTGCACGGCTGATGATATTACACGGTAAAATCAGCACAAAAAATAAAAAAAAATGGGATAGGAAGTACTTTTTATGGATTGCACTTACTAAATGAGACGAATTCTCATGGGTGATGGATGGCCAATTTGAAGTTAAAATGGCTCGTTGTTGACTTACTGAAGTGAGGACCTTTAAAGTTACTAACAAGTCAATTATTCATGTTATTTTATTTTTATAACGAAGATCCCCACCTTAATAAAAATCCCTACAAACAAGAGAAAATAAGATAAGATTATATGTTTGTGTATACTGGGGTATAAATCAGCACCCTATATTGCACAATTGCATATTTACTTCTTTTCCGCACTTTGAAAGTATGAAATCCCTACTGGACTTTTTGTTGGGATTTTGAGAATAACCCAATTTAATACTAAATCATAGCGTGTCATATCAATAGCCTCCCATCTGCTAAAATCATCTAGTATTCATGATAATTTAAAAGATTATCCCGATTTAAATTAAAATATTTTCGTGTCATGAATATTAGAAGCCATTGAGCAGATTTTGTATGTTTCAACTATAAATAAGTTAACATTTACTCACCTATAGTTGTGACAACTCACTTGTACACTTGCGATGAAATTAATGTTCAACGATTTCTGAATATTTTAACATCAAAACTCTTTTTCAGTGTTTACGACATATTCTCATGGAAAAATTAGAAGACTCAAACCATGTTAATTAATTTGTTATTTCCTGACAAAAATGGCATTAGATTATTTAAACTCAGCGGTCAATTATTGAAAACGAATTTATTGTTTTTAATAATTACGCAAAAATTGAGTATAGAAGAAGTCGTAATTAATTGTCATTTTACGATAAAGTGACACAGAAATTGAATTAGTCTTCTCTTTTACAGAATATCTTGTAAACATTGAAATTTGCTGTAACATATTAGTCAAAATGTAACCAATATTTGGCATCAGAGTATGACTGTTTAGTCTCAATTATGGTGTTCTATAAAACTTGGAATAGAAGCGAATAGTACGAGGGTATTCTTAATTTTTATAGTCCAAAGTTAACTATTTATTCTAATGTGTGTTTCGTCCGTGCTAGACTGGGAGTGATAGAAAAACATAGAATGTGCCAGCTGCATCTCCTCTCGGGCACGCTGTAAAAATCAGCTAAGGGATATGAGGGTTTCAGTATTTTAATTTAGGCGATGGGCTGACAACCTGTCACTAAGTATATGTATACCAATATACAGATCCATCTGGAATAATCCTCAAAATTTGTCAGACGTGGCGGAACGACCTTTGTGTAGGTCGTTTACGCTCTGCCTACCCCATAAGGGATAAAGGCGTGATTATATGTATGTATGTACTACGGTAACTCTTTGCAAAATTCTTATATCTGTAATAGAGAAAGCCGATTTTCGGAATAGTTCTGAAAAACTCATCAAACGTTTTAAAGAACACCATATGACACATATGAACCTATTTTTAATTTTATAAGTAGTAACGGATTAAGTACATAACCTACTGATTCAGAGCACTCTGTATTGTTATATTATTTTATTATCGAAGCATTTCTCGCTACATTTTATATTTAGTAGTTATTTTATTATACAAAGATAATGGAAACTTTTATTGTATCAACAACGCTTATATTTTTCATATGGCGACACTTTTTAGTCACATTTTGTAGAGTTTATGGAATGATTTAAGACACGGAAATAATGTACTTCTTTGGAACAATAATGTTAGAAATCTCTCAATCTTTCAAAGCACAGAAAAATACAGCAAAGAAATTATTGTTTTAGAAAATTAATAACAGAAACACACTGATTGTTAATCATTTCGATTTTTACTTTACTTTGTACTTCTTATATTTTATCTAAAAATTAAAAAAAAAATTAGAGCCTGAAAAATAACTGAAAAGTGTAACCATACGTATACTATCAAAGACTAAATGATCAATCCGTGCCATCTCGTTTTAAAACCATTTTCATACCAAGAGATTCCATAAATTACCTATGGACAGAAAATACATGGTATTCATACCAAAGTATAGGTATTATACAGGGTGTAATAAAAGTACTGCGTTCCTTTAATTCACATGTTCTACTAATGTAACCAATCAACTTTCCCAAAGAACAAAAATTTTAGCTAAAAAAAAAAAATGCCTTCATCATACACATGTTTGCCACATCTACAAGTTTGTATGAAAAAAGGCAATTTTTTTTTTCGCTCTAAAATTTTTCTGCTTTGGGAAAGTTGTTTGGTATCACTAGTAGAAGATGTGGTTTGAAGGAACGCAGTACTTTTTTTTACATCACTGTATAGGAGCAGTGTTTTTGCTAAAAATAATATAAAAACCGCCCTAATTCAATCGAATATGTCAACTATATGTTGTGCGTTTTCTAAGTCAGAAACATGTAAACATTTATACACACATTATGTATTTAAAACATTAATTTTCCAATATGTTTTATTCTTTGCCAAATCTTAATTTGATATGCTGTTAAAATTCTTCTGAATTTCATTATATCGTAACTAACTGACCAATTCATACATTTCAAAGCGTTTTAATAAAATTTAAAAATAATAAACGAAGTGCTTTCGTTTGAAAATAATTTAGCAATAAATATGAAATCTCATACAACCAGCAGAAGAACAACAGGTGGCAGCACCGTCGCGACCAATGACAGCTCATCAATATCACGTGATTCTAGAACCGACCAATGACAGACACGCGCAGTGCTGCCATCTATCAGTTGCTTGACACATCACGTAGTCAACTAAGCTACAATGCTGCCATCTATCGGCCGTTCCTCGCTTCACGTAGCCGACTGTCTAACCTAGTCCAGTCCTGTCACAGCGGGCCTTCTCGGGGGCTGTTGAGGGGATGGGGGGCGGAGGCCTAGTTCATGGTGTGGTGTCAGGAGGCGGCGTGGTCGTGGTGCGGGCGCGCGCTGCGCTCCGTGCCCATGGACAGCAGGGCAGCGAACTCCATCTCCAGGATTTGTCGCGCCTGTGGATATGGATACATGTCATTGATTATCAACTAGGTTGACATGATGTCAACTTGCCCACCCAGACAGGCAAAACCAAATTGCTAACAAATTGGATAACAAAAGGTACAAGTTTTGTCCAGGAGAGAGAGGACTCGTCACAATCGGCCGACCACAACCGACCGACTGTGCAGTCTCTGAAACTAATAAAAACCTAACCTATGGAACTTCAATCAGTGCTATTTTTCTCAAAAATACGAGGCAAAAAAAAAAAAACTGTTCCTACCTAGAATTTGTCACAGTAGTTTAGTTACAATTATTTTTGCGAAAATTCAAGAAAATAAAATTACCTACAAATACGGGATTTTAGTAGGTTAGATTCATTAATAAAAATTTGTATTTCTGTAATTTGGAAAATAAATGAAAAAAAATCAACACTTACTTGTGTGTTCTGTGTGGGTATCTGCAGTGCGAGCGCCATGCTGTTGGCGTCGAAGTTGTCGTCGAGCGCGATGAGGGCGCCGTGCACGCCGCTCTCCACGAGGTTGTTCGCGTACTCCTGCAATTATACACGTGTTTTTTCGTACATTCCAGATTTCGTTAACAAATACTGAATAAGTTCTACCGACCGTATTTTGTTCTGCTTATGGTTATTTTTTGCTTTGTATTGTATACTTACACATTTTTATTATCAGCAACTATTTTTTTGTAGATTTACAGTATGTATTGCATTATACTACAATTATTTGTCTTTTGTAGTATTTCAGAATCGCAAAGCGCCTTTTTTCTGATTTCTTTGGCACATTTCTTTAGAACGCGAAACGCCATATTTTAATTTCTTTGGCGCAATGTTTCAGTAGAACGCGAAGCGAATTATATCTGATTTATTTGGCACAATATTTTAGTTAAACGCAAAGCGTTTAATTTCTAATTTCTGTGTCGTAATATTTGAGTACAGCGAGAAGTATAGAGTTTCATACTGGTGTGAGTAAATTATATCTCAATATTCAATACTAAATTGCTTTATTGCCGTCTCATGTACATTACCTTAGTGTGCATAAGCTCGGCATATAAACCTGTAATTACGCACACGTGTGCGTGTCTGTACGCACAACCACAAATGCGGTCGAACGGCAGTCATTTCTTTACCTTGAGGTTGATGGAAGCCAGCCATCGCTGCAGTCGCTCATTGGTCCACACCAGCACGTCTCTGTTATCTCTGTCTGCGGCTCGGCGTCTCTCCTCCAGCGCTCGTACACTGTACCCCACGCGCTTCAGACACGCCACGCCAAAGTGGAGGGACGTTCTGGAATACAAAATGCGTGGGTATCAGAAAGATATCTACCATGCTGGACGAAGAGTGTTAGAAAACATAGAATGTGTCAGCTGCTTCTCTTCCCGGACATGCTACTAAAACTAGCTGAAGGATTCAAGGGTCACAGTGTATTGTTATTTAGCACTACAGCAATGTATGAAATAATCCTCAAAATTTATCAGACCTTCGTTTAGGTCGTTGAAGCTCTGCCTACACAATTAAAAATAATGGCGTGATTATATGAAACCACTAATATATTGATTTATTTTACCTGTGAAAACTATCAACCATTTTGAGCTGTGTCCGTAGATCTCGTTTTGTGAGATGCTCTAGCATTCTCGCGTCCACCAGACACTCCATAAACGTCGTTCTATATTGAGGTAAACCTGGAAAATAACGGATGGAAAACTTTGTTAAAAATTATGAAAACCGGCGATTTAAATTATCGAAATCGAAGACGAAAGAACGCAAAATTTTAAGTACTTTAGCATTCATGACATTTCTTTTGAAAATATTTTAATATTTCTTTTTAGTAAAAATTAATAAAAAATAAAGGTTAAGGAAAAAATCAAAGAGAGACAGAAATACACTATTTTACCTAATGAGGGTAGCCACACGTTCCCGATCCACTCGTGGTTCATGTCCCCGAAGGCGAGCGCGGCGCAGGCGGTGCCGCGGGGCGCGGAGGGGGAGGTCAGTGACACCATCTCCTGGATCGCCAGACGCAGCTTCAGTCGGTGCAGCGGGTTGCTTATACCTGAAAAGCGGCGGAAAAGATTTTAGGCTTACAGAAAGACATCGTCATTAAATAAATATGTTTATGAATTTTGAATCTCTTTCAAAAGACCACAAATATTTTGATTTCTTAGGCAGAATATTTCAGTAGAATGCAAACAGCCTTATTTCTGATTTCTGTGGCGCAATATTGCAGTAGAACGCGAAGCGCCTTATGTCTGATTTCTTTGGCGCAATATTTTAGTACAACCCGAAACACTATATTTTGATTTCTTTGGCACAATATTTTAGCACAGCAAGTATATATCAATTCCGGACTCACCGATCTCTCTCTGTATCTCCTGATCGCTGAGCGCGGACATGATGGCGCCGCTCTTGACATTGGCCCGACACGCGGCCACGTACCATGCGGGCATGCCGACCCACAGCTCGAGCCACGCGACCACGGTCGGCCCGTTCCACAACGCGAACGGTGTGCCCGCGCGCATCGCCTCACCGAGCAACTCGTGCCGATAGTCGCGGTCTCTGTAGGAGTACCACAGGAACTTATTATACAAATTCTGTAGTCTGTAATGTGAGTAGATCAACCAGTAGAAAATAATTCGAGACTGTTCCAGTTGAGTGCGAAGTGCCATTATTTTTTATTACAGCGAAATGCCCCATGGTTTCATTTCTGGGGTACAGAATAGTGTTATGGTTGGGCGCGGGGCGCTATAATTTAATTTCTCTGTCACAATATTCAATAGAGCAGCGCGAAGCGCCCTGTTTTGTTTTTTGTTACTTTAACAGAGCGCGAAGTGCCATTTGATTTCTTTGTCATAATATTTCAATAGAGAGCAAAGCGCCCTGTTTTGATGTTTTGTCACTAATAAAGCGTGAGATATTTGAATTTCTCAGTAACAATATTTTAGTTTGGCGCGATGCGCTAATATTTACTACTACTTTGGTGCACCAATATAATTAAGCGCGAAGCACTTTATTTTAAGTATTTAATACACTTGAGCGCCATTTTTATAAAAGTATGTACAGTACAGCAGAATGAAAAAGGTATGTTGTGTACTGACTTGCTCTTAGCCCTGGCGTAGTCCTGGTGCAGCGGCTGGTGCTGCGCGGCGTCGTGCGGCGCGTCGTCCGCCAGCGATGAGAGCCCCAGCGACGACGTCGACGACAGCGACCGCCCCGCCTGACCGCCCTGCAACTACACACACAATACAAAATTGATATATTTTAAGAACACAAATGTTACAAAAATACGTACTAAGTTGATTTAAATATCGTTACCGGTAACCCTCCCTTCTCCTTCTTGCTAAACAATCTCCCTAGCGAGCTCTTGATGCCTCTCTTCTTCTGTTGGTGCATGGAGGCGATGGAGACGGCTGAGGCGGCGGCGGCCACGCCCCGAGGCAGGCCGGGCGACGCGCCGCCGCCCCATGACGGCCCACCAGCCAGACCGCCCAGCGACTCTTGGCTTGAGCTGGAGGGAAACATTGTGTTAGACATGTTACAAGTTCAAGTTATTTTTCAGTTTGAGAAGCCTGCCTTAGCATAGCGCACAACACAATTATTATTTTTCAATCTGAGTAGTCTACTCTAGCGCAAATTATAACAAGAAGTGCAACCTTAACTTTTCAATAGAACTTGGTAAAAAAAAACGGATATCTAAGCATAAATAAGTAGCTATTTATATTTGAAGGTTATTATCATTTAAACTTTTTCTAATTACCCTGGCACTATGTAACAAGTCAAGCACTTCTTATTGTTAGGTCTTAACTATTCTCGGTCTATTTCCTAGTTATTAATCTAATATAATGTAGCTTTAAGAAGAGCTTTAGCGATAGAAATTACCAAGGATTCTTAGCCGATAGAGGGGTTACTACTGGGGGGAACACAAATGAATATAAAACAGACGACATACCATTATTTCGATGATCGAATCAAGGGAAATAGGCAAACTAAAAATCCTTAGTAATCCCACTTTATTAAATGCTTATTTTGTGTGTTGAATTAGATCTAAAAGCTTAAGAAAATCAGTCTTAAAATATTAAATATAACTCGCAGACTTGACTAATGTAGGATGATGAAGCAAATAATTATCAACAATTTTGTATAAATTCGACTTTAAACATAACCTATGTGGTCTATAGTTGAACATGGTATCAGGGCAGTCGCACCAAACATTCGCTAGGTTTATCTCTGAGGAGACAGGTCTAGGTCTTAATACAGGTTTAGGTCTAGGTCTCAAGTTAGAAGTCGATGAGCACCTGTGTATGGGGATCCTGGCCAGGCTTCCGGACATGATCGAACTCCTTGGCAGCGTGAGGGAAGAATAAAATATTATACACAAAAATAAAATATGTTTAGATTAAGGAGAAAGCACTCTGATATCATTAACATTAGCCTTGATTCGGTAAAAACACGACTTAACTGAGTCAATGCTATAGATTCGTGGAGGGCACGACTTAACTAAATCTTGACTAAAATTATTGCCGTCCCTTTCTGTTCTCTCATGATGAAAATGACAGGAATAGATTTATACTCAGGATTTATATTAGTTAAGATATCTATGAGTTAAGTCGTGTTTTTTGTAACATCGAATTAAACCAATATCTGTTATGATATGAGCTAACACAAAGGGACGTCGTATTGAGCTGAGCTTGCATTTATTTTTAAATAAAATGGATAAATAATTAAATAAAAAACAACCATAAAAATGTATTCTAGATTCCCATATATTTTTGTCTATTTAAAAGAAGTTGTCCAGAGATGGCGCTGTAGTTTTTTAAAACGCGCTAACGTTTGGTTTTCAGGTTTTCTTTAAGCCAATGGAAAAATTATGTCACATACGTAAAAAAAAAATCGTAGTGTAATTTTTTTGAATAGCGTTTATTATGAATTCCAGTAATAAAGGAATAGGTCCTTTCACCTCTGCAGCTCAAAAAGATAAAAGTGTCCAAATTCGGAAATTCAAATCACTCACACTGCTTCATTCCTCATTGCTTGCACACTAAATTGTAAATAGGGTCAAAGAAAATATACCCAAATATTAGTGGTAGGGTGCTATTTTAAAACAACGAATGTTAGACTCGATTTGCGTGGTCTTGATACTTTACGACTGTACTTGGCTGGATGCTTTATTTCATTATTATTTGAAGAGGCGCACCTCAAATACTCTTCTGAAAAATAGACTCGAGTAGTGAGGCTAAGTCAGTTTAGTAAGGTCCTGCTGAAAACCAGCACATGCTGAGCTAGGAAGCTTTTCGGTATTGATAGGCTATTTAGTTTTAAGTTGTCTGATCGTAAATAACTGGTACCGAATAAATGATTTTCTTTCTTTCTCTTTTTTGTTTCTTCAGCCGGTCTCGCTCGGCGTGTAGTGCTCGCGCCGCTCGTGTCAGCACAGTATCTTTAGGAGTTATAATGTTCAGGTCTGTTGGCCGGGTGATGATGGATGGGAAAAGGGTGGCTACACGGCCAGGAGTTGTGACGACAGTACCGAAGTCCAGCCGGACATGTATCAAACTTGTATTTTAGCAAATCGCTGAGAAAACTTCAATACTGCGTTTCAGAACTTGTGTTTCTTGATGTGGCGCCATCTATCGGCTACATATCTTTAATGTACTCACGAGTCGTAAGGTTGTGGGTAGTGCGTGCGCAGCCGGTCCCGCTCGGCGTGCAGTGCTCGCGCCGCTCGCTCCAGCCGCAGCGAGCGCGCCGTGAGCGGGGACTCCGCCCCCTCGCCGCCGCTACCGCTGCCACCGCCGCTCGTGTCTTCACATAGTTGCAGCTGTACGGCGGAAACGGCGAGTTTTAATAAGAAGAGTATACGATGTTTTACATATTAATGTTACCGAGAATTTAGCAAAATGTTTTTTCTATAATTTATACTTGCCAAACGATTCTCACTTATAAACAGAAGGAGATTGAAACAAATTTTGAATCCTTTGAATCTGGCATTCGTAATAATAACAGTATAAGTATTTAAATATATTCTAGTCTAAAATACTTCGGTCATTAATTTCTAATTCTATATTAGACACAAATATTGTTATTCACATTATATTGCTATAAAACTAATCTATCGTGTAAAATAAAAAAATTACCATATAAAGCGAAGATGGATTGGATTACAAGTTTTAGATACAAGTTACTTACATTTTTAAAAGTTATCAAAATAAATAACTAACAAATAAATCGTAAAGCAACTTATTTTTCGTGCAATTCTTATTAACTGTTGAAGTATATTCTATTCGTATTTTTTTATTTATACAAAGCTAGAAAATGTGTGCTTTTTTGTGTCAATTAATATCTATGATTCACCATTATAAGGCTCATATTTATAAAATGATCTCAAGATTGAGAGCAATATTAAGTGTGGATTTGACAGGCTGTTTTGTACTGAACTGACATTTCTGATACGTACTCAAACTAGCTGTCAGTCTCAAGAGCTGATTATAAATACGGGCCTAAAATACATATTTGCTAGCTATAATTTATAGATATTTGTACATTCATATTTCTGCGAAACAAGTTGTATATTACAGGTTGGCATAAAGTTACATTAAAATCTACCACAAGATTCTTGAAGTTCGTATAGTTAAATCAATCATCGTTTGTATTGTTTATAATTTTTTTAAAAGACTGTTTCACAGGACTGTTTGTTTCTGAATAATCAAAACAAAAAAAAATACTTCAACTCATCACATTCTATTGTTTTGTAAGATATTTGAGTTTGGGTTTTACAAATTAGAAATAATGCATATGCATGCATGCATATAATCACGCCTTTATCCCTAATGGGGTAGGCAGAGCGTAAACAACCTAAACATAGGTCGTTCCGCCACGTCTGAAAAATTTTGAGGGTTATTCCAGATGGATCGGTATACCTATATTGCTATAGTGACAGGTTGTCAGCCCATCGCCTAAATTACAATACTGAAACCCTCGAATCCCTTAACTGACTTTTACAGCATGCCTGGGAGGATATGCAGCTGGCACATTCTATGTTTTTCTCTCACTCGCAGTCCAGCATGGAAGGAACAATTTAGAAATAAGGAAGTGGTTTTAGGTACTAATTCTTGTGGTAGATTCTAAATGTAGCTACGAAGATTATACAGCAGCGGTGTGACAGGTAGCTTGGATAGCTTGCATAGCTGCAGGTGTGCATAAATACGTGTATATTTGGGGGTAAAGCCGCAAACACATATCAGCCCGACTAATAGTGAAAGGGGCGCGATTCTGCGCGGCACCTGCTAAAGCTCAATTTAAGATAGTCCTGTCAGTAGCTAGGTTTAAACAAAGAAGGGATACAGGCGTGATTTTATGTATACTGGAGTAGAGAGGGATCGCCCATACTGCCTATACCCACTACTCTACGAACGTTCGTCACCAGATAGATGACCGATCTCTATACGTCGTTTTGTATTTACTTATTTCAAAATCTTATAAGATTTCAAGAATCTAAAAAGTTTAAATATTATAAGATTTTAAGAATCAGCGCCTTTTTATAATTTCTTTTGCATTTAATCTTCATAAACAGTCTACGCTCTCAATAAAGATTTCCTTTAGCTCTTTTCTTGACAGTTTGGAATTTAAATGTTGAGATGGGAAAAGGGTAGCTACCCATCTGGTCGGGTGTTATGATAAGACCAGACGGGACCGAAGTCCAATAACACTTTGGAACTTGTATATCTGCCGATGGCTGAGAAAACTTCGATACCGTGTTTCAGAACTCGTGTTTTTCTTTTCGTGGCGCCATCTATCAGCTACAATAGGACTAGCTTAAATATAATTTAAATGTCAGGCAGAATCGCTCCCATATTAGCGGGGTCTATCAGCCGGGCGTAAGGCACACTACACACCTGGCTGGCGGGCAGGCTGTCGCAGGCGGGCGGCGGCGGCGCGTTGGCCGCGCGGAACTGGTGCGCCGGCGACATCGCGGCCGGCGCCTATACCACCGTCAGATACTTATACTTAGCATAAATGGATACAGTACGATCACGCTTTAAATGAACGTGGAGAAAAAAAATAACTAACGCCGCCGTCTTGCGATTTGGCATTGATTTCACAGTTGTCCTTATACTTACTGCGACGCCCCCACTCACATTCATATAAAGCTTTTTCGTACTGTAAATGGTAGATGGGCAGGTAGAAAGGGATCAAATATTTCAAAAAACGGTTATAAGGAATATTACAAAATAAAGGATGATTCGGAAGATTCAGACAGTTTTTATAAAAACGTGTCAGTTGGTTTCGATATGTTCTATCACCAATTTAACAATGGACTTTGTTTTTAGCCTAACCGCTATCTACATATTGTACTAGTGATATGACTACAGCTTGGTAAAAAGGAGTACGGAGTGGATACAAACAATATCATGTGCAGTTAATAAAACTATTTTCATGAAGAAAGTTGGATCTTATTTACTCTAACTTTTTTTTGCCAAGCTGTGTAAAGGATGCTTCCAAAATAACAGTTACAAAATACCAGTTCCGTAAACTCACCGTGTGGTACTTGTGATGCGGCGCGAGGTGCGGGCGGGAGGGGGAGGCGGCGAGGGGCGGGGACTCCCCGCGGCGCGACAGCAGGTTCATGTGCTCGTAGCTTCCCACCTGCTATTGCAATGGAATATGACTAGGCTGAACACGGAAACGGGGGAGGGGATAGTGCAATCAGGCCCATATTTATAATCAGCTCTCAAGAGTGACAGCGAGTTTGAGTTCGTATCAGAAATGTCATTTCAGTACAAAACGACATGTCAAATCCGCACTTAATATTGATCTCAATCTTGAGATCGCTCTATAAATACGAGCCTCAGTGACCTGAATATCAAGTTCTCACAGAGTCAGGGTTAGTTATCATGTAACTAATAACATAAACCGATACATCATCGTGAAATATCACGCTCGCTACGCTCCCATAGCGAGAGATAACATGTCAGGTTCAATAATGTAAAATGTCGCGCTCGCTTGGCTCGCGAAAATGTGAAATCTCTAGAGCTCTTACCCTGGACTCCAGCTCCTCTGCCCTGGCCTCGGTGGTTTGCTTCTCCTCCTGGATGAGGCGTATCTCCGTGTTGATGGCGTCCAGCTGTTCCTGCAGCATCAGTGCAAGTGCTGCTGCATCTGTGTGTCCTCCCTCCACGCCGCCGTCTGATTCGTCATTCTACAAGGAAAGATCAAAAACGTTGTGATAATGAAGAAGTTGTGAAATAAGTTCTTTTTGTAATGGGAACTAGCAAGTAACTTAGGCCCGTATTTATAATCAGCTCTCAAGAGTGACAGCGAGTTTGAGTTCGTATCCGAAATGTCATTCCAGTACAAAATTACCTGTCAAATACGCACTCAATATTGCTCTCAATCTTGAGATCGCTTTATGAATACGAGCCTTAAAGTAGTTAGCGCTTGGAGTTAAAGTTGTGTTTCGTGCGGACTGCCCGTTTCTGCGGCTAGTGCCGGCGGGTATGTCGGCGGCATGTGTGTAGGAGTCTTTACGGGATGTATTTACCTCAGCATCGGACGTGTCGAAGGCTTGTTGTACATTCGCTAAGTGATGCGCTTGCTGTAACTTCTCCCATGAACCCTCCAGCTGAAATTGTAAACACGTATTTTAAAACTACATATACAATCTTTATTTCAATATTTCACTGTACACAAAGTCGCTAAGATAAATAAATACAACTCGGTGCTAATGAAGTATGTCGAAATGTAACGCGAGTGAAGCGAGCACAAAGTTCCAAAATTTCTTCTAGTCCGTGACATATAACCCGTTCTGCCAATCTTTCGTTATGTCACTGCTAAGCGCATAAAGCACCTTGCTCTTGACTGGGTAGCTTAAAAAATTCAAAACGTTTATACTTAAAACTAATGGCTAAAAATATTGTGGATTTCATTCATCATAAAAAAAAATGCACATTTAGATTTTAATAATCGAATTAAAAGTATATAAGTCATTGATTTGAGTATTCAATATTTACTAAAATGTGACGTCATAACTCACTATTTTCATACAAAAAAGCGTTTTTGACATTTCATAAAAAGTTGCTGATTTGACTAGTTGGAAAGTAGCCAATGGGGCTCGAGGCTTGAACCTCGGCCTACGCCGTTGTCTGGTGATGACGTCATCGGAAGGAAGGACTACCTTATGGGAGAGATTAGATTACCTTGCTCTGCATGAAGGCGACGGGAGGTGGTTGTTGCGGCGCGCCGGGAGACAGTGACCTTGTTAAAGCGTCCGTTTGTTGAATATTAAAGGCTATCTCTTGCTGCAACATCTGACGTTTCAACTGGAAAAGAATTAGGTGTTTTTGGAAAAGCAAAGAAAAAGTGAAAACATTAAGTAAAAAAAATTGTAGACCAAACTTTAGAGTGTGAAACTGAACAACTACGATCAGCTGATTCGTGCAATACTCGAAAATATTACGACTAGATTTCGACCCATCTTCTTGGGAGGAGAAAGTATACCTAGTTTTGTCCTACGAACAAATTAAATAAGTAATTACAAGTCATTGATGGAGCATGTGTCTTGCCAACATACAGTATTAGTACCGACGGTTAAAAACAGATGGCGCCACAGGGTTTTTAAAACGCGGTAACGTTGTGTTCACCGCGTTTCCATATACACGAGGAAGAAACGCATGTGAATAACGTTTGTAATCTAACTGAAACTTTAAGATTTATATTGTAAGGGGGTTGACTGGCTAATAGTCTGGTCAACACCTATAATTAAACCTAAATAAAATCATGATAATATCATGATAGATAGATAACATCACTGTCTGTATCTGTAAAGGTGTTAACAGACGTCCGGACCGGACTGTCAAATTGGTGCGGTCCGGTCGTGTGGACGTAGGTCCGCCGCACATTATTATTATTATTGACGGGACAGTGTTGCCACAATGTTCTAAAAGTAACATTTTACGTTATTTTTGACCCTCTCATGTCGCGACTCTATAGTCCCGAGATAATGGTAAAACACATAATAATAATAATAAACCGGAGACCAAAAGGGAGATAAACAAATGTACACAAAAAATTAATCTTTATTTACCACCAGTACAGTTACAAATTAAGTTTTTGTGGTCAAAATGTTACTTTTCTAGCCAACTTATGATATTTTTGGCAAAGGGGCTAGGCAACACTAACTGCCAGTCCGGTGTTGTCTATGGTCGTCCGGTCCGGTCGTCTGTTAACACCTTAAGTCGTGTCATCACATCATATCATAAAGGTGTTAACAGACGACCGGACCGGACGACCATAGACAACACCGGACTTGCAGTTGGTGTTGCCCGGCCCCTTTGCCAAAAATAACATAAGTTGGCTCGAAAAGTAACATTTTGACCACAAAAACTTAATTTGTAACTATACTGGTGGTAAATAAAGATTTATTTTTTGTGTACATTTGTTTATCTCCCTTTTGGTCTCCGATTTATTATTATTATTATGTGTTTCACCATTATCTCGGGACTATAGAGTCTCGACATGAGAGGGTCAAAAATAACGTAAAATGTTACTGTTGTAACATTGTGGCAACACTGTCCCTTCAATAATAATAATAATGTGCGGCGGACAGCCGTCCACACCATCGGATTTCGTCGGGAGCGCACCAATTTGACAGTCCGGTCCGGACGTCTGTTAACATTAACACCTTAACTTGCACCAATCAGCCACCGTAGAGTTCATGAAGACCGTTTGCTGTCCGTTTTCGTTTTTAAAAATCTTTATTTTTTTATGATTTTTTTACGAATGATGGCGTCACCTTAGACTTTCCCTGCTAACTATAATTCGGTTCATTACTCACTGCAGGGAGGGTCATTCATAATCATAAGTAACTCAACACATTACATTCTTCTTGCTACGAGAATAATGTCAAAACAATGCGATGATTTCTTAAGTCATGGACTATCTACAATGAAAACCTAATTCTACTCCTGTCACCTGTTCAGTCTCCATCCTCCACTTGGCCAGCTCTTTCAAGATATCCTGTTTCTCCGCCATCAGCTCCTCGGCATACTTCCTCGTCTTCTCCAGCTCCTGGGTGAGGGCGTTCTTCTCGTCCAGCGCGTGCATGCGCTCCTTCAGGTGCACTTGTAACCTGGAACACAAGTTCATATACAACTCAGTTACAAAAATCATCAGTCAAAAATAAAAGTGAGATTTTGAGTAATCAAATGTTTTCGTGTTTCTGACTGCACGTTCCGATGACGTTGTTTCGATTAGTTATTGTAACATTGTTTCGATTTTTTACTTCGGAAAAGAGAAAGATGAAACTATGTTGAAACCTACAAAAGTATTATTTGACTACAACCAAAGTTTTCAACTTACAATTTTAAAGACAGAAAATGAAATTCTAATAAAAATAAATTAAAATATGAGAAAGTACTAGGTATTAGGCAGATGACACATTATTTTGAAACAACTAAGAAAATAATGTATGTTAAGGATTTTATACTTGTAGAAAAAAATTTAGTAAGTAATGGTAAGCATTATAAGAATTCAATAACAGGCGATGAAAAAATCTACAATACGCAACACATAAAAAGAAGAATCATACCTATTATGTGTAAATATACATGACATGGATCATTAATATTACATGACATGGTTTTTACAGTGCCAACAAATTGTCCACACACAAAGTCACCGGTATATATCTACGCAAAGGGAGACATCGAATCCAAAGGCTGCCCATTTATTTAACTTCTTAAGTGGGAAGACTCGGTAGTTTGATAGTCTGCCAGGAGAATATATTAAAGTCAAAACGCATGTCTAAATTATTTATCCCTAAGTCTTCTAAAATTCATAACACATATTTTGAAATCTTGTATAAAAATCCAATTTACTTTATCTATTTCTTACAACTAAGGTATCTCTTTTAACACCATTGGGCCTGTTTGTCGCTAATTATGTTTGACATTTGAAATATAGGTAATTTAATTTAATATAGTCACACTTATCTGCCATTATGAATTGACTCGCTGAGTAGTATATCAGCGATATGAGTTCAGCGTTCTTTCCTTCGGCATTGAATAGTATCCATCCACTATTCACAAATAGTCAAATTCTTACCTATCATTCGACTCGCTGACCAGTTTGTCCATGTAGGATATATGAGTTCAGTGCTCTTCCTTTCGGGATTGAATAGTATCCATTAATCGCAATTAGTCTTTAAAATAAAACAAATTCTTACCTATCATTAGACTCGCTAAGCAGTTTGTCCACAGTGGCTGACAGTCTTGTATTATGCTCCTCGTTCATCCTGAGCCGTTGGTTCAGTCTCATCAGCTCAGCATTCTTCTCCTCAACACTGGCTTCTAACCGCTGAATGCGGTCCTCCGCCGAGCCGTGGCGCTCCTGCGCCTGAAACCCGGACTATATTTTAACTTAATTTATTCTCAGAATGTAAGGTTTTTGGCAATCGTAAAATAAGTTTAATATTATCTTCTAAAATATTGACAGGTAGGGTAACAATATCTAGGTTAATACCTATGGTATTATGAAAATGAAGGAGATAAAGATTAGCTAGACAGAATGTGAAATGGTTAAGTTCTAGAAAGTATCGGTTCTAGATAAAAGGATTAAGAATGGCTGACACTTTACAAGAAACTAAATGTTAAAGCATAAGCATGAACAATGTAAAGTTAGATCATGTTTAAAAATCTGTGTTTTCGTATTATAATTTTTTCTAAATATAAAAATAATCTTGCTTTGTAACCAAAGCTTTTTCAAAGATTTATTTTTTCATTGTTATTAAAGTATTTACTTAGATATTTTTTATCGTATAGCAAATCTTAGCCATATCTTTCTCTACCAAATATTTCCCTACTCATCCTACTGTAACCAATACTGACCTGATTGAGCGCCTCAAGCCTGGCTTTCAGCTGTTCCTCCATCTCTGGCAAGGAAGACATCTGCGACAGCTTCTGCGTGGAAAGCTCTAGCTTCTCTTCTAATGCGGAGATCTTCTCTTCGTGTAGCTGAAATAAGATGGCGGGAGCGTGAGCGAGTGATGTGGGGTGAAGAGAGATTTAATTTAGGGTTAAGTATATGGATATGTTGATGTATTTTTGTACAGAGAAGAGAGGATTGTTTCTAAAGGATGATGATATTAGATACAACATTCATAGGACAAAATACATCAGGATTACAGGGCTAATCGTCTATTGTATTTTTGCATCAGTTGCTCATTATTTGTTAGATACAAAGAAGGGTCCCACCAGAAAAGACTTAAAGGCTCGACAGTATATCTTGCGAAAGCATTTGACACAGTATCTTTTTCCATACCTATAGAAAAAAATCATAAATTAGGCATAAGAGGAAAACAACTTCTTCATCTTATAAGCCAAATGTCTAACCTATTTCAATTTGTCAAAATTGGTGAACTAATTAGCTCTTAATACTCAATAACGTAAAGTAGTTCCACAGGGTAGTATATTCGGTCCTACGTTATTCCGAGTTTTGTCCCGTGAATGCAGAGTACAGGAAAGAGTTTAAAGGACAGCTTCACGATGTATTTTTTTTTCAGGATGTTAAAATTTGTCTAATTAATGTGGCCGTTTTGTATGGGAAGTCAAAATTTATTTACATCTGCGTGCAAAATGTTCAGTTTCATTCAACTCCTGTCAGTTTGCGGGACAGCTGTCACTTATACCAAGTATAATAAAGGCTTCCATACCTTGAGTTGCGCCTGTTTGTGCTGCAGCTCTTGGTCCAGCTTCTCATTGAGGTCATGTAGTGAGGTGGACTCTCTCTGCGCAGACAGGTACCGTTTCTCCAGGGTTGCTATCCGCTCCTCCTGGAAATCGGGGAGAAAGATTTTTCATGAAAGGTGTCTTAAGTCACACATACATAGTGGTGTGATTGTGAAGGACATTGATTTATCTTTCACAGAGATTTCTGTGCGTATCTCAGAAAATAAAAATCTAGGACTGTCGGAATACCATACATATTTCTTTTTTCACGTATGGATATTGAAGATTACAGCTCCAATTAAAATTCAGATTCCTTTTATTAGCTTTACAATTTTCATTTAATTCTTACACCTTGTTCAGTTCTTATCTTACCTGGTCTTCCTTCTGCGCCACAAGTCCCGCTGCAGCTTGGTACATTCCTCTTGCTTCTTAGCGAGTACCTTCTCCTCTGAGTCTTTCCTCTAGATCCGACACCTTGTTGATTAGTTCTGATCTTACCTGGTCTTCATTCTGTGCCACATTTTCCCTCAAGTCCCATTGAAGCTTGGCACATTCTTGTTGCTTCTTAGCTAGTTCTTTCTCCTCTCTCCGCAGTCTTTCCTTCAGGTCTGATACCTTATTTATTTCTGATCTTACCTGGTCTTCCTTCTGCGCCACATTTTCCCTCAAGTCTCGCTGCAACTTGGCACACTCCTCTTGCTTCTTAGCGAGTTCCTTCTCCCCCCTCTGCAGTCTTTCCTCCAGATCTGACACCTTGTTATTTAGTTCTGCCACCCGCCGCTGCCACGAACTGAGCTCTGCTGACTGCAATATGAAATAATAGTTGATTTTTTGTTGCATGTTGGGGCTGTGTAATAGGGCTCACGAGTGGTTACCGCTTTCTAAAATAGTGAACTGAACTCAGACCAAGAAATAATTATTTTTCAGATCTTTTTCTTATGGTCTCGTATTGATATAAGTATAAGTACTAGTCTTGACAAGACTCTCTATTAAAAGATTAAATGAATTAGCTGAATAACGCATATTTGGATCGAAATTTGAAAAATAGTAAAATGATGTATAAAATTCTGTTTTAAAGAAACCTTTCTTTTACACTTAAACCTTGCCCAAAAATGTAGTTTAGATACGACAAATAGGTAACCACTCAGCGGTCCTAGTTTAATAGATATTTTTAAAGCAAATTTTGAATATATTTTTAAGCAGCCAATTAGCTAAAAATACAATTGATAAAAGCATTTTAAATAGTCCTAATAATAATTTGGAACAGTTCTCAAATTCATTGATAAGGGAGACTATACACTTGTGTTTAAAACATACGCTGAATAGGCAATTTTTTATTCCTTACTTACCACCGTCTAAAATAAAAGTACAAGGGTTAGTGAAGTGATAACCCATCTACAGTGACATTACTATGATATTTTAGTGAAATGCCGTTGTGTATTAGTGAGTGATCATCGGGTTATTCTAGTGAAATGTCGGATGAGTGATTCGGTTAGTGTTCTACTTATTATTGTGGTTGTGTTATCTAGTATTTTTCTTATGCAATAATTTTAGTTTTTACATACTTCATGCCAGGTTAGTTATTTACATGATTAGTTATTTTTACTATCTATTTCACATGCAATTTTAAAACGCGTTGAAAAACATCCTGAAGTATACAATTCTCAATTCTTTTTTATCCATGTCTAAGTTTTTTTTTATTTCGTATCAACTATCAACGCGTTTTAGTACAATTTACTACAGGTTATTTTTGCGTCTAAAGCTATTTAAGCCAAAATGAACGGTTAATTCTTTAAATAAATACATTTCATAGTATTTCTGCTAATAAATGCACACAAAATACGACAGATGGCGACACGGTCGTGCATTGGCCAGACCCCGTTATTTAGGTCTGTAATGTAATGAACAAAGTGTGAAAAAATGCGGTTTATTATTTTAGGGTATGAACCTACCCATGAAACTAAATTACTTTTAGCAAGGACGGTTGAAATATGAAAAAAAAGTTGGGTCTCCCATATAAAAATACTCAATTAGATGTATGGGAAGTGCGATGTCCAATTTTTCTTGGTCATGGAAGTTGTTTAGTTTCATGGTTAGATTCATAATCTAAAATACGAACCACATTTTTTTTTCACACATTGTACGGTTGCTTATAACTTGTAGATGTGGTCTCTAACCTGCTTGGCGATCGTATTTTGATACTCTGTGAGTTTCTTGCTCGACTCCGATTCGCCGTTAACACTATTTGGCTCCTGTGTCGACCACCAAACAAAAAAGTTACAATCTAAACATGCTTACTCTATTAAAGTTCGGTTTCAGTAAGCAGTTTTGTAGATGCTGGTTTTAAATAATATTCTTTTAAATCCTGATTTACTAATATTGTTTTTTCTGACTTAGCATGTGTCAAAAACACGTATGCATGCAAAACACGCCTTCAGTGTAAATGCTCCTTTATATTTTTTCATAAAACCAACAACTACTTATTCAAGACATTTAGAAAACACAGTTCACAGAAAACATCCAAGCGGCTCTAGATAATCAATACATCAATTTAAAAATTATTAATTTGTGTTACATTTAGTTTAAAAACTGTTTTAAAACTTTACAATTTCACTCTTGAAATGTTAGTGTTACAGTGTTGGATGAGTGTAATATTGTGTATGTAAGTACAAATATTCCCTTTTCCAAAAATTTATCATAGTTGTGCAGCCAAAAGATATGTGCTCACCATTAAAAACTTTAAAATCATTACAATAGTTATGTAGCAAAAAGGTAAACAATGTGGTCACACCAATAACCCTTCAACTGGGAATATTCATGTGTCCTTGTCCAATATTCTAAGTACTATTGTACCTAATCATAAAAGTCATTCAAGAAGCAAAATAGCCCTTTAATCCCCTTCATAATAAAAGTCTGTAATTTACTTCCCACTATAATCGTCTACAGTGTTAAATGTAGTATGCAAACCCAGTGGGGTGGTATTTTACAAAGGGTGAAAGGCGCTAAACAATTACCGACCATTCCCTGTGAGAATGAAGTCTAGAATGTAGAACAAACGAGTAATAGGGTGTTTGCTACATTTGTAACTGGATTCCTAGTTTACAATAGAAAGGGCTCTGAATCATGTGAAAAAGGATATAATATAGACTGACTATTTATTTTAAGTTCGTAGATATTTAATGAACTTATTTTTGACAGAAGAATCGTGCACTGGATAGTTTATTGTGTAAGAGCTGTAAGAAAATGGTGTGCCCACATTGTTAATTCATATTTTCGCTAAATTGAACTCAGCCCCCGCAGCATGCCACCGTGCGAATATAATAGCATAGCATCTATCTGTCAAACTTCCGTACAATTTGACAGTTAGGTGTGATAAAATGGCTATCACGGCTGCATACATCGCTTCGGGGGCAGAAAACAAATTATTCTATTGAGAAATTATATAAATTATACTTTCTATACACCTCTGTTATCACTGTAATACTTGATATTAAACAGTAATGTATTATTATTTACCTTAGTTTGTTGTTGCTCGCCGTTCTCTGGCGAGCCGCTCGGCGCTGTTCCGTTTTCTTTAGGTTTGTCGCCATCTTGTCCACCCGACTTGTACTGTTGTAACTTTGGACAATACATCTTTTTAGTATTTACAAGTTTATGAATTAGAATTTAATTAGAATTCAATTCAATTTTCTTCAAAATGATACTGCCATTATGTTTTTTTTGAAGACTATTATTTAGCTAGAAGCTATAGACTACTTGAACAGCCATCAGAAAAAATGCTCTTCATTGCATAAATCGTCCGGAACAGACGTAAAGGCCTATTATGATGATGAAACCACTAAAGTATGAATGTATGATACATAGACCAACAATTTACGGTTCAATATTTATTTAGTAGGTAGGTACACTGTACCAGTTCCCTACACTGTACATCTTATTAGGTACATAAGATGATTTGTAATTAATATGTCACTATTTTTTTTTCCACTTATAATTATAATACTCACTTCTTCTTTGGTTAAGGCGAGTTCTTCTTCTAAGGCAGTATTCCTCTCTAACGCTACTCGTAATCTTTCCCTGACCTGAAAAATACACAAAAGGGTTCTTCCATTATCAGGTTCATTGTGTAAAACGAAAGCTTTCATGAGTGTTTTTAAGATAAAAATCAATATAGAGCTCATTTCTGCACCAACTAACTTTTGAGCAACTTTTGTATCTTTACCAGAGTCATACGCAAGGCCTGTTAAAGCGCCATCTTTTGACGCCATTTGACCAACTTCCGGAAGAAATAATTATAACTTTTCGTCCAAAGCTTTGTGATGCTCGAACAAACTCTTGAGCGTCTTGATGGCCTCGACCTCCGAAGACACTTCTGTCTGCGCAGCCGCCTGCTGCTTCACCACCGTCATATAAAGAGCCGTCTTTTGACGCCAATTTAGCAACATTCGCTGCCTCTTCACCACATCATAGGAAAGGCTTGCAATAGTGCCATTTTTTGACGCCACTTAAGCAACATTCGAAAGAAACTATACCTTCTCGTCTAATGCTTTGTGATGCTCGAACAAACTCTTGAGCGCTTTGAGGACCTCGACCTCCGAGGACACTCCTGACTGCGCAGCCGCCTGCCGCTTCACCACCGTCATGCGGAGCGACCGCTCGTGCCGCGACACCAGACATTCTAAGTGCTCTAGTAGTAGCTGGAACAAGAAATCTTAAGTTAGAAAAATGTGTCTTCTTTTTATTGAGTGGTTTTCAATTGACCCGATAAACCATGGTGTCAGAGTTTTTAAACCACCTAATAGCAAAGCGTTTTTTTTTCTTCCAGTCAATCAGGTGACTCAGCCTGCAATGTTCAGACCAGACTTGGGAAACCTCACAAAGTGATAAACTGACAGATATCAACTTCATGTTCCCCCCGTGGGAATCGAACCCACGATCTCCGGTTCAAAAGCCCATGGCACAGACCACTAGACCACGGAGGCACGGAGACACCAAGTCAGTAAGTTCTACACTATTTTGTGCGCATTATAAAATTTTCTTGCACTTTTTCAATGTAACATGTTTATGTAACTTTAGCTCCAACTTTACGTAACAAACTCCTAATGAGACTTTATGTTACTAAATACCTCCCTCATGCGAACAAAGTGTTTATTATGGTTAAAACCGCAAAACTTGGCTCATCACAACTAAAAGTTCAGATTTTCTGAACTAAAACAACGCAATTCCACTATTTGTCAACGAGTTTAGTTCTTACGCCACGTTAGGCATTAATCAGACTGAAAGACTGGGTCTAGCACCGGTCCAGGATGTCTAGATTCTAGTTGAATAATGCATTGGTCTAGGTCTTGGTTTATTTGGTTAAAGTTCTTACAGCATTATTTAGATCAGTGGTCTTCAACCTTTTTGACCCCACGGGCCAAATTTCCTTAAAAAAATTTTTGGTGGGCCGCAATTTAAGAAAAAAAAATATTAACCAATAAAAAATATTAATAATTATTTAAAAATTATATTATTTATAACACAATACTTCAGAAATTTGAAATTTTTACATGTAACCAACAAATTATCATAACAAATTTCGCGAAATGAGCGCCCGCGTCTTGCCTCACGCGGCAGCGTAGGGAGCCAATCGGGTCAACGTACTTGTGCGCGTATTATTTATTGTTTTACTAACTACTAGCTTTCCACGTGTGTTAAATACACAACAAACATCCAAACTTACAAACATCCAAACTATCGAATTTTATAATATTTGTAGGATTTTTGTGTAGAATAAAATCATTTCATAAGCGATATTGCGCTATTTCTATTAGCGATAGCGATGCAAAGATAGTAGAGAAGGTACTGGACTAGCTAGCTTGAAAGTTTTTTTTAATTTCAAGAATCAAGAATTCACATGAATAATAATAAAATTAGACAGTTAAAAGTTCTGCCGCCTGCCTGACCCGCCGGGCCGCAAGCAAAGGCTCCACGGGCCGCATGCGGCCCGCGGGCCGCGGGTTGAAGACCCCTGATTTAGATGACCTGTCTACAAGGGCTAACTACATGAAAATAATTTCACAAATGTACAGTACAACCACGCATTATATGAACGTGTCGTTTCAGTATAGTACAATACATACAATACAATATACCTATCTATAGTACCTACCTAACTAACTACCACTACGTCTTATTCCTATCTATAAAAGCAGACTAAGGGATATATCCAGGGACTTGGCATCAGCGTTCTTCCGTTTCATTATAAATACACCTGATTTTAAACCTATAATTTCTTATAGTTTCATGTTAGAGGAACCAAACGAAAAATCTTTATTTTTGATAACAATGAATTACTAAACTATACCCTGCATAAAGAAGAGAAAGAAACAAGAATCAAATTAAACTAAAACAGCAGAACAATGTCCGCTACAGTAATCAGAGCACCTAGGTCTAGGCAAACTGTAGACCGGTGCTGAATAATTCAAGACCTAGCTCTCGGCAAATAGGGTGAAACTCGCGAGGCTGGCTGACCCACTAGAGGTAACTTGTTAACTATTATGTAACCGGATTAGGATTAAAGTAAAGGTGTTTTATTTAAAACGTGTAAAAGTTTCCTTCATGCTGGATTGGGAGCGATAGCAAAACATAGAAGCTGCTTTTCCTCCTGGGCATGTTGCAGAAGTCAACAAAGGGATTCGAGAGTTACAGTGTTGGTATTGTACCTAATTTAGGCGATGGGCTGACAACTTGTCACTATATCGATACACACACATTCAAACTAAACATTGCTCTCAATATTTGTCAAGACGTGGTGAAGACGCCTTTGCTGAGCTTTTTACGCTCTGCCTACTTCATAAGGGTACAAGGGCGTGAATTTATGTATTTATGTAACTGGATTAGTATTAAAGTACACGTGTTTTAATTTTGACTACCTCTGTAGGCGAATGGAATGAGGTCTCGATCTCGATACGGCGGTCGTTGATGGATTTTCCCCAGTTTGATCAAGACAATGCAGCATTGGACTGTAGAACTTGATCCGTGCTTTTTTTATGAATTGGTTTATTAACAATATTTATTTAACGCCTTAGTTAGTTTAGTACACCCTACAGTCACCTTGGAAAAGATTAACTATTAATAATGTGAAGTGAAAGTTAGTTTAGAAGTTGCGATAGGAGTTAGTTTAGAAGGTGTTGTTGTTTGGAGCTGAATAACTCATGAAGATGGAAGATTCTTGACAACTCGCTGGAACTTGCTGTGGGTTACGTTGGTGGTTGGTGCACCTCCCGGGAGGTATTGGTTCAGAAACCTACCGGGTGTAAGGGACAGCGTACCGAAAACTGAACGGAGTTGCTTAGTCAACAAAACTCAACAAAGCTATCTCCAGGAAATTCTTTCAGAAAATGATTAAAAAAATATGCAAGATTTACAAATTAAACGGCTTCGACATAGAACATATAATTATAGGCAAGATTAGATGTACAAATCTCGTTTTGTAATATTCGCGTTATCTCACAAAAATAATACATGCAAAAGTATCTAGCCAAGTTCATAACGACTGAACGAATAGGCATAAAATGTCTGATATAATAAGGTCAGGGTGGATAGCAAGTTAGTTTTTCATATTCAACAAAGGTATAATTTTTTTTTCTCCTCGCCCTGAAAACCAGCTGTACTCCTCATGAAATTTAAATTTCTTCAAGGCCACATTTCACGATTGAAGCCACTTTTATATTCAAAAAACAATAATGCGTTGCGAACGACCCCGAGCAAACACTGAATGATTAAGAAGTTCTCCCGCCTCTAAGAGCACGGCGATGAAACTCGAGTGATATGCGTCAATACTATACCTATAGGTACTTTACTTTCGTCATGCAAAATTTATGGAGCAGTGAGAGTATTGTAATGCTGGAAAAATATGCAAGTTTGTTTTTTTGAAATCAGGTGGAACAATACCTTCAGGCACTTAAAGTTCAATTACCGGAATGTCCATTCGGTGTATTAAGTCTATTTCCCGGAATGTCCTCTCCCTTCCATTCCTAATCTTCTTTAAAACTTGATTGTTACATGAAGTCGCTCTTCATAGCTTTAATTTGTTCCTGACGGGGTAGGCATAATGTCAATAACCTCCAAAATATCCTTTATTTCAATTAAATTTGCAAATCGATATTAACGTGTGTAGCGGCCCATAAATTGCAATTTAAGAACCAGCAAACTTATGTTTGTGAGTAAGTTATAATCTGCTGTTTCGAAATTCAATCCTCTGCCAAGTTACAAAGAAAAATCAATTTACCAGCTGCAAATCACATTGGTCTTGATTGTCAAATTGAAATGATGAACTGTGTAATGTGTATGTGTATATGATGTAGGTAGTGGGAGGTTATCAACCCAAAGCCACTCCATTTACTGACTATAAAGTAAGAAAGATAAAAACAGCTGCCGCATTACCCACATGAAATATGATTGTTTTGCTATGATCAAACTTTACGTACCTACCTACGCTACCAACCTACGGCAAAATAAACAATTCACATCGCACTAATTCCTTCATTCTACCACAGAGTACCTAAATCTCCGTATCTAAATTAGAGAGTCGTCTCCTAACCATTAGCATAGTACTTGGAGTAATATTTCAATGTTCACGGACTATTGGGAGCAATTGGCTACTTTCCAACTAGTCAAATCAGCAACTTTTTATGAAATGTCAAAAACGCTTTTTTGTATGAAAATAGTAAATTATGACGTCACATTTTAGTAAATATTGACTAATCAAATCAATAACTTATATACTTTTAATTTGATTGTTAAAATCGAAATGTGCGTTTTTTTAAAAATGATGAATGAAATCCACAATATTTTTAGCCATCAGTTTTAAGTATAAACGTTTTGAATTTTTTAAGCTACCCAGTCAAGTACCCAATTGGCTGGAGTGAAATGGGCCTCACAAGGACAATTCTACCGCACAGTGTATAATAAAACAATCGGGAACACCTGGGTTATTAAGGCTCGTATTTATAAAACGATCTCAAGATTGAGAGCAAAATTAAGTTTGGATTTGATAGGTTTTGTACTGAAATGACATTTCTGATACAAACTCAAATTCGCTGTCACTCTTGAGAGCTGATTATAAATACGACCCTAAGTGCCTAAAAACACCTCCGTTTTGGGAACTGGGTATTATTTCTCTTTTATGTGAGAAAATTAACTACCATATTGATATCAACTTCGAAGCAAATCACTCAAAAAGTAACTTTCTATCCCCTTTTTACCCTGTCAGGGGATTCAATAAAATACGAAACACGTCTTCCATCAATTCTGTTAAAGAATGTCTATGCAGAAGTATAATGGACCAAGTAATCACGTTATCCCATACAAACCTTGTCCCACTTTTTAACCGCCTTAATTTCCGAAAATCCTCTCTTATCGGATGCCTACGTTATACAAAGAAAACACTCTGCATGTTAAAGGTCTCTACGATCAGCTGTTTAGGCTGTGCATTGATCCGTTAGTCGGCCATTCATTTATGCAGAAATGGACCAAGTAATCACGTTAACCCATACAAACTTTGTTCCACTTTTACACGTCCTTAATTTCCGAAAATACTCTCTTATCCGAAGCCTACGTTATACTAAGAAAACACCCTGCATGTTAAAGGTCTCTACGATCAGCTGTTTAGGCTGTGCATTGATCCGTTAGTCGGCCAGTCATTCAGGACAAAGCATTTTTTATATAGCTATAGAAGATAGAAGGTAGATTATAGTGATCCCTGGACTAATAAGCTTACCCTGGTGTTGTTTCTCTCTGCCTTGAGCTCTGAGATCTCCTCCTCTCGTTCTAGCAGCTGCTCCCGGGCCTGATTCAGCTCTTTCGTCAGGGTCGCGAACTCCTGAGAACAAGATCAGAAACAGAACGTTAATATCATATTGCTAGAACAAATACTTTTTTTTGTACTTATGAGTTCAGTGGCCTCGCAAGGTTAGACTGCAGATGAACCTATAAAGACCTACTGCGCAAAACAAAGGGTAACAGAAGAAGGGAGAAAATATAACTAGCCAATATAACTTGGACCACCTAGTCTGTTTCAACAACCAGCAGGACAAGGCAGTCGAATGCAGAGTCGATAATACTTGGAAGAGCTACTGGTCCATAAAAGCCTTAATGAGAGGCGTAGACATGGTAGACATGATATGTGTAAAAAGTAAACCTAAATATTTTTTAAAGGAAACTAGTTAGATGAAAAAAAATATAGAAAATAACAGTAAATAAATAGGAATTTGGTATTTAAAGTACATGAACACCTTAACTGGTGTACACATTTTCAAACGTCTCCGGGGAAATCGCTAGGTTAGTAAAGTTAGTTCTATCTCCAGTCAGCTGTTAACAGGTTAGCTGCCAACTCCGTGGCCACAAGTTCAGCCAAGTGTTTAAAATATTCGTTAACTCAGATGCGGTTTGAAATAAACTAGTGCATCCTTGTTGGTGTTTGGTTTGGTTATTTGCTACAAAATAAACTGCTACAAGATAAACTGAAAACTGTTTACTTTACCACCACCTATCAACAATATATCTTTTATTTATCGAAACGCTCTGCCCACCCCGTTAGGGATAGACGTATGAGTAAAACATTTTTGGTTCGATATAATGTGGTCTAACCTTAAGACTTACGTGGCCTATAGGTACCTATCCCTGAAATGATAAAAAACAGATGTAATATATAAATATATATAATATAATCAGCCTAAACTGTCCCACTGTTGGGCAAAGGCCTCCCCTCTCTCCTTCCAGAGTACACGTTCAACCGACCAGTTCGGGTCGTAGTCGACCAGGTCATCCCGCCATCGCTGTTCAAGTGTGTGTTTCAAAAAACAGATGTAACAAAAAAAAAAAAGAGACTTTCAACCTGGCTGGCTTCAAAGAGACCTGTTTTCGATTTCCCAAAGGAGGACCATATGAGTTACCTGACAAAACACAGTCTACGCCGTTTAATAAAACGACATTGCAATGGAAGTAATACCTTTTTGTCAATACACAAAAGAGGATATGTTTTTGAAGTTCTTGTTCAGGTTTTATCAAAACGTTTTTAGTAGAAACTCTACAATCTAAATAAGAATATAATAAACGTGTTGATTCGCACTAGAATTTCGTTTAATACCAGGTACAATTTTTAACAGAAATGTTACTTTGAGCGCGATTCTCGAGTGGGTTCAAGTTTCCCTGGTAAACCAGTCTAGCTTCAAATGTTCCTATTCTTAAAATTTCAAACGTATACAACATTATGTTAAATTTAATCAATCAATCGATTAACCTAACTAAGTCTATTTGCTGAACAATCGTAATCTATCATATCCTTCGGCCCCCTTTATTTGCTTACGTACAGGCCGACGTCACAAACAAAAGACGATCAGCCGACCAATACACCAATACCGAGTATACAATACAATACAAACAAGAACGAAACGAATACAGATACGTATTGACAACGCTGTCGTAAAACTACTGGTTGTCATATGTCGCTAGGGTTGCCACAAAGATGGAATATTTTTGCTCTGCAAAGACACCTACTATACTAAAGAGATGTCATGTCACGTAGGTGATCCTGTCCTGCTGCCGGCTCATGAACTATACCGTATGTTGCCAAATCTTGTTATGAAATGCAATTTTCAATTTTTATGTTTCTGGCGTTGAATGGCGAAGAAAGGTTAAATAATCTATACTACTATTGAAACAAATCAAACGATTAAAATAATTTATGCCTGTGGGTATGAATAAAGGGCAATTTTGAATTGTTACATAGTAAATGACACCGTCACTCGAAAACCAATGCAATGAATAAATCAAACCTGCAAAATATTGAGAAAGAAGGAAGATTGAACGATCCTAAAATGTGTAAAACAAGTAATCAGAAATTCTTATTCCGAAATAAAAACATATACACTAATGTAAAATACACATCAAATAAAAAAGCTTCTTGAATATTTGTTTATCAAATTGGCAGTTCCGTATCAACCCTATGTTCCCCATGGGGTGTCAACTATGACACCCTTATCTTATATGCAGACCCAGGGGGGTCAATTGGCAAGATAGACGGATAAAACATGGAATAATTGGAAATAAAACACAAATGAATGTACCTAAAGTATGACCTAAAGCGACATACGAGGTACCTCTACAATAAGGCCTATTCAAAGTTTTCACAAGGTCTGACAAATTGTCAAAGTAGTATTTCATATTATATTCCACACAATGTCCGTTATCGAGGGCTGTCAATACTCTTAATGAGGTTGCAAAGCGGACTGACTTGTCCAATTGTTCTTTGCCTAAATTCGCAAATGTAGTTTTAAATATATTGACGAACATGTAATGTTTATTTTACTTGCTTGCTGTATTGGCTAGACTGTAAGGGCATGCAATTGTATTTAAAAAAAAAAAAAAAAAAAAAATAAACAATATGGAATAGGATAAAATAAAATATAGTTGAATTAATGAGTATAATAAGGCCTTTGGAAAAAGAAAGGGGAGCCTTTGCCCAGCAGTGGGACAGTTTAGGCTAGTATAATAACAAATAAGTATAAAATCTGTATGTTACTACATCTATGTAGGTATTATTTTATCCTATTTTATATTGTACGGAGGGAGTGTCAATAAAATAGGCCATCTTGCTACGTCGGAAAAGTTTGCGGCTCGGGATGTGTGTGTCCTTAGTGTAATGGAAGGCTGTGTATTGATGTAGTAACAAGTTGTCAGTTCATTATATCTACCTTCAAAACAACTCCATTTAATGACTTAAACCAACCCGAAAAGGAAAGCTGGTATCTTTTGTGTTTTAAAAATAAATATCACTGTTGGCAATAATGCTGGCCGATCGGGAAAAATGAAATGATAAGTCTATTAATAATATTTATTACCGACTTACAATCCCCGGCATCGAGATTTCCCCAGGGCGTAAAACTCACGCCTTTATCCCTTACGTGGTAGGCAGGGGTGAAACAAATATTGAGGAAAATTTTAGATTGAAAGGTGTAGCTATGTTGTCAGCCCATCAAAATACGATGTAAACAGGAATTAAACACACTTAATTATATATTTGTACAGTGTAGGTACATAAAAGACAAATAGTCTAAAACTTTAAACTCTTTATCAATGGGATGTTGCTCTGCCTACCCCATAAGAGAATATATAGGCGCGATTTTCGTACGTGGGTTTTATTCCAGTTTTCCATAAAAACAATAGTTCTAGTTGTGAGTGATGGATTACCGTATGGTAATCTACCTATTTGCTTTTGGGATCGAAGGCTTTTGTTATTGAAATGGGAATATAATCCACGTACATTATGGCAGCTTTTAAAGCATAACGGATCGGGATTATCGAAGAAAGAGCAAAATGGAAGTCTAAAGTAGCTTTTCTAATGGATCATGGGGACTGGATGAGATCCTACTAATATTATAAATGCGAAAGTTTTGATGTTAGAATATTTGTTTTGATGTTTGTTACTCAATCACGCTTCTAGCACTGGATGGATCGGGATAAAACTTGGCACGCATATAGGTTAGGTCCTGGAATAGGATATAGGCTAAAACCTTCATTTCCACGCAAAAATTCAGTAAACGCGGGTTACAACATGGGCGGAAAGGTAGTGAAAAATAACTCTATCGGCCTACCCCTGTATAAGTTTTACAGAACAATCGTAATAAAAATTGTAACATACGAGTAAAACAAGATATAATAAATTTAAAACGATAAAAAAATGACGCAAATCTTAACAAAATAATTTAGTGTGACCCAAAAAAAACAGAGAAATATACCTAACCTACAGATAGATGTAGGTATGTAGTTTATACTTATGTGTTTCATCACTAAACCTCTGATCTGAAGATACGAGGAAAACTATCAAGTTGCTACAACAGAGTGAAATTGAGGAAGGTGCTATTTGCTCTGAAAATATTGGTTTTGGGTCAAGATTGATTTTTATTTAGCTGTTTGCTCTTTTCATTGGTCTATAGTAGACTGGATGTAGCGAATCAGCAAACGTAGTGTAGGACATCCTGAGAGTAGGTGGGGCGATGATGCCGTGATAGCCGTGAAAAAGTAGTTTTCCCCAATTCCATTGCGTTTTCCCCGAAACGAAACGTTGATCGGTCAGACGAAATAACAAATGGCCGAAAAGAGCGATGGTGGGTCCCTGTTGGCTTGTGTTTCAGATGAACACTCCTGTTGATTAGAACAGTCGTGGTCGAATTGAAAACGTTTGTTTTGAAGATAATGCCTTTGAAATATTGGCTTAAGGGGCTACCCTGAGCCAGGTGGCGCCCGGCGCCCTCATCAGTCAAAAAATCATTACTCACTGAAAAAGCAATTAATCGAAAATCCGGTAAACCAGTTTGAAATAAAAGCAAAGAAGATAATTTAGAACATCATAAAGTTGCAATTCATAGTTCCTGGTAGTAACAGACGGAAAATTTGCGAAAAACAGCCACTTTTAGCACTTTTGGAATCTGTAACTGCTGTAAACACTGAATCATGAATTTATATAGTGCTTAAAACAAACTTAGTACCTATTCTTTAATCTGGTTTACCGGATTTTCGATTCATTGCGTTTTCAGTGAGTAATGTTTTTTTTTACTGATGAGGGCGCTGGCGGCACCGGGGATCCCCTTAAATACATTATGCCGGAATGATGTAAAAATAGATAAACTTTCCGCTAACTGATAGGGGTTGCTCAACTGCTCAGTCAACGATATTAAAAACTTAAACTTACACTAGAAAATTCTTTCAGGAAACAAAAAGAAAAAAGCCTTCCTCATTCAAAATTTCCACTTCGATCAGACTATTCCTATGGTATTTTCTGTAAGAATTTATTTCTGAGAGTTGTTCAGTTCTGTTGAAAGAGCAACCCCTAGATTGCGGGAGCCTGTTACTTACCGCGTATACAATTCTTATAGTGTAGTTTAAATGTCTTATATAACGTAAGGTAGAGTGCCCTAGGCATATAAGATCGAGTCACGTAAGAGATTACTTACAAACTTCATGTGAGGCGATGTTGACTGACCTTTTATGGTTCGGAGTTTTATGCGTATACTTATATTACTTAAAGTAGTTCCAGCATGTCACGTTGTCTCACACAAAGTAAGTAATAGTCAACATCGTTGAACAAGAGTGTTGGTGCAGAATATGATACTTAGGTATTGTTAGTAAGTAAAGGTAACAGAGGAGTCACTCACGAAAAATTCTCATAGCACGACAAACTAGATTGGATTAGCTTCGCATGTCTAACAAATTATACCTTATAGTAATACTCACCTGCAGGAGGGCAGTATGTACTCGGCACGTGCAGACGGCACCGTTCTTGCGCGCGCACGGCGTGCCCAGCCACGCGCAAGCGCCGCCGCCGTGCATTGCGCGCGATCATGCTCCCGCCACCGCGCTACCCCGTATATCACTGACAACACGCCGCATATATGTGGAGGTCCGGAAAAACTTCGTTACCGCGTTTTAGAACTTCACTTTACTGCGGTACATCATCACCACGTATCAAATCTTTGGATGTTGCGTTTCAGTACTCCTGCTTTCTGCTGGTGTTTTTCAGTCTTTGCAGCCTTCAGCAAGGATTAGGCCGGTAGTCCTACTGGTTTACCAGAATGTACTCTCATAGGCAACAGACTCATGAAGCTTTGTGTGGTATTCAGATGCACGTCATATTTGTGAAGGTCTGGAAAAACTTCAATACTGCGTTTTAGACCTTCTGTTTAGCAATGTGCGTATTCATGATCCCGGATTTTCCATTCACGCATTCACAATTTCACCATAAAAGGAGCTTCATGACAAAAGGAAGTATTTGATTGTCCTCGGCCCATTTGATGATCGGTATGTGTGTGATTTAAAAACAAGTTCATTTATAGTACCATTTTTACTGGTTATTTTCAGTTTTTTACCACATTTGAGCTTCTATTATAAAATTCCACTTTCACGTTACTTATTTACACATTTTACACTCATAATTTTTAATTAAATGTCAAAATCACTGAAGGACGAAGATAAAAGTTCTTTGTGGCGTAGGTATATTTCAGTTTTATTTGTATTTTCGGACGGAAACGAGAATAAATTGCATCTGTCAAGGAGAAGGGACGTTGGAGTGGCAATGATAATATGAAGATTTACACAGAAACATGAAATATGCTTTTGAAAAGATTCTCGAGATTTTGTATGACAGTAACAACCACACAACTGTAGCACTGTACTGTGCTAAAGTAGGTATGATCATAATTCTTTTAGTTTTAACTTCAGTTCTTATAACCACTATAATTTTAAGATTAAGTATAAATATCTAATGGGTTTAATGGTCCAGAGTAGAAATAAGATAGGTGTTCAGCACATCACCAAAATTGCAATACACTGAAACACTCATTTCCATTTACTGACTTCTATAGAATCATATTTCTAATATTTTACAACATGTAAGATATTCTGCTACGTACTTTTCTTTCACTTAAAAGGTGGCCTGGCAGAAATTGCTGCTTTAGCAATAACACCACATTTGTTGTATTTGTTTTCTGTTGTTATGTTAAATTACCATTGTAGCAATAGCCTTAGGAGCAATAATGTAATTGAAATTGAAATGTTGGTAAGATATTATTTGGTAGTTTATCACCATTAACTATAAAGTAATTAAGTGCATGTACGACTGTCTAGCCACTACCTAGTCGTGGTTATGGTTTGGCACAAGCTGTGGATAATGGCCTGGTAATGGCACTACAGCTTAATAATACTGACCAAAACTAGACGAAGATTCTATAAGACTAGATTTTTACCTCGCGGTTTCACCTGCAGCTTAACAAGAGATTTTTTCGGTATTCTCCGTATTCTAGCGATAAAAGCGGCTATGTTACTTTCCACATAAAAAAATAGGTGGGCTGAAATATGGAAAAATATTACCCATACCGTGCCCTTATGGCATAGTCATACAATCAATCTTTTATACCCAAAATCGCCCTCTGAAATCGTCTCTTTCAGGGGGCATAATAGTCCCAGTTCCAGACATAGTTAGTATGAAGTCACCATACAAATATATTAGCTTAGCATGAATTAATGCATAATAGAGATTGCTCATTCACCTTTGAATCATAGGTGAAAGGTGAAAGAGAATAAATCTTACATTCAAATAGAACATCTGGAAAAGTAGAAGCAATTTATCTTAATAAAATTTAAGTTACTACCTTTTCCACTCCGAGAAGTAGAATATTTGCCACTACTCTTTTCTCTGCTTGCAATTTGTCATTTGGCGTGTATCTTCAAAAATGTAGATAATATTAACATGTAGAGCTTTAAATAAGCCGTTAATGCCGTGCCAATTCAGCAAGGGATAATGGCGTGATTTTTGTGTGTTATGTTGAATTTATATATCCATGCTGGACGGGAAGCGAAAAAACATAGAATGTGTCAGCTGCTTCTCCTCCCAGGCATGCTATAAAAACTACTAAGGGATTTCAGAGTTAACAGTTTTTGTGATTTAGGCGACGATGGGCTGAGCACCTTTCGCTATTAGCGAAACACATTTTAAATCTTAAGGCCTCAAGGCCTCAAGTCAGACGTGGCGAAAACGCCTTTTATTAGACGTCTTACGCGCCTACCTGGTGAGGGATAAAGGCCTGACTTTATCATACGAGAACTTTCCACAAAAATAAAACAACAATAAAGTACCGTGCAGCGCCTGAATAGAGGCTGACGACAAATTGGTGAAGATAGCGGGTATTAATATTTCATCAGGCGCTGTATACAGCATTCGAATGATGAGCGGGCGTGGTGCTAGTTACAGCGAATGCGCTGTGACTGTGACAAGCAAGGTGCAAGAAATGGTTACGTAAATTAACCGGCGCAGGCCATGGAAAAATCCCAACAGCGAAAACTCGCGCGGTGGAACTGGGAATGTAAATATATTTGTCTCAAAACGCTCCGCCGTTTGCACTGCAAGAATATTCGCAGCAGCAAAATGTGCTAATGACAAGAAATGAGATTTTAAGGAAACATCACTGTGAGCCGAAGTATCACATTAAAAATAATTTGTCTAAACCATACCTTTTACTCTCTATCCACTAGAATTTGTCTCTGGATAAAGACAAGAAAATATATTTTTATTTATTTCATTTATCATTTATTTCGCTAACAGTGGCACCACACCCCAACTAAAAGCGAGTCTCGGGATAGGTCGTAAACCACGCCAATTACTCGCTCTCCGCTGGGAGTCAAGCTTCAAGCCTGCAGTAGGCATTTGAGCTGGCCTTCTATAGGAGAAAGAAACGGTCAAGAACGAGACGACATTCTAAGGTTTCATGGACTGAGTTCTGGGCTCTGTATGCCGAGGTCGTGGGTCTATTTAATAAATAATGAATTGTTTTCAGCTAGGAGGATAAAATATTATATTTCGCACTATTAGGTGGCGCTGTTTATAAGTATAGGCACTATGGACAAGTGAGTTTTTTTTACAAATCGTAGTTACGACCAGTTGTAATTTTGATCAATTACAATTTCATAAAATACATACATAAAGCCATACCCTTATTCTTTACTGAGTAGGCGGATTGTAAAAGGCACGTAAAAGGACGAATCGCAGTTGTGACCAAAAACTCCTTTATAAACAGTTTGTAAACGGTCTCTCCCACTACTTATACGTACGAGTAAAGACAATGTTAATAGTTAACACTATAACTACGGCTTATCTCTAAAATAGGGGAAGCAATAATACCTACAATATAACACGCATAATACCTCTGTGGGAAGCCAAATGAAGCGAGGCGTGAAAATGTTTGGTTTCTGGCTTTGTTTCTGGTGACTGACAGCACTGACTGACAGGCAGGGTGGGCTTCGATAAGCAACTTTTTAATTTGTTGTATATGGCAAGGGGAGACGACTTGGGAGCTTCCTTTTATTTTTTATTTTCATTTGTTCTGTTTCTGGCGGTGTGTGGGAATGCCAGTGCCATTCACGCTTCTTAAACTGACTTAAGCTTAAGTGTTTCAGTGCTGCCGATACCGGTGCAGGCACAACTTAACTTGTTTTAGTTCGGTCCTGTCACTTTCTAAAAATTTAAATAAAATAGAGACAAATACAACGGCTAATTATAATTCTGTCAAATAAGACGACACCATCGAGCATGCCATCTTATTGCGAGCAACTTTGACAGAAAGTCACTTTGGCAGGGTTATATATATAACCAGCGGATTATAACCAGGTATTTCTGTCTCTATTTTATAAAACTATAAAAATAAGTTGTATCTACAACAAAACCGCCACCATTGTTTTACAATTATAGGCAACGCACACGCATTTCTATCTAAAAAGATCATTAAAATGAAAATTTGTTAATCTTGCCGACAGCTACAAAGTAGGGCATGTCAAATAGGTAGATTTTAAGTAAGTTTAGTCAATTCTTTTCCCTCTGCCTTTTAACCAGTAAAAACTACAACAACTTCCTGAGTTTAACTTCAACAGAGTCACGAGTGCGTTAGAGCCGGCAAGTTGTGTAAATCAAATAACGAGAGGAACTTGCTCTCAACTCTACAATGTTATTGTCTATTAAGATACTTTAAAAGACGACGCTTTGAAAGGATACTAGTTATTTCTGTTATTTGCTAAAACTGCTACAACTGCTACGAGTACTTATTTTAAAAGACTAACAAAAATGGTAAAATGGGATTCAAATAATAAACAGCAAAATAAAATAAAAACTAATGAATGCAGTAAAGTCACAGATTACAAAAAAGTGTTAAAGCTAGTATTTAGTAGTACCTAAATGAAATTGTTTCCTCTGTTCGTTTTTCATTTTGTCTGGGAAGAGAAGCAATTCCATTTATTATCGCTTTCAATCCAGCGTAAAAGTTGAAAAATAGATTACATGTTATGAAAACCACAGACAATGGGAGTTAGAAACAATCGAAAAACCAGTCATGAATGAGAAAACTATTAACAAATGCTTTGATGTGGTCACTTTGTGAGCGAACCGGAAAATACCGAAATATTCCGGAGCAATCCGGATAACCGGATAGCTAAAACCGGTAAAACGATTACAAGGCTTATATAGTAAAACTAAAACGGTTTTGTTAATGTCTTTTTCGTACTAATAGGTTTAGAAACATAATTTCGCGCAAAGGGTTTTCGGATAGCGTTAAAATTGTGTAACTATGTTTGTTAAGTAGTACCTATCTCTGTGGTGTTGTAGTACCTACATTAATGAAGATTTTAGGTTCGATTCCCGGTGTCTAATTTTAATGATTTTTACAAAGTGTTAATTTTGTATTCTTTCATCGTTTAATTAGTTAGAACATTGGGAATTGGTTTCGTAAAAAACTTAAACTTAGCCAATTGCGGCGTAACTTTCCGCTGTTGTAACTTGTAATTATTTCAAAACATTGAGATGAGAGAACAATACCTATTATATTAGTCAAATTCATGTTATGCTAAATTTTCCTAAGGTGTGTTTTGGCACTTAAAAGAGGTCACTACATAATGATAAATGATAAAATAACTAAACACAATGAACAAAACTGTACGAAAGTTCATTTAGCGTTTTAGAGAAACTGGAGTAATTCGGAACAAAACATTTATTATGCTCATTATTTCAGTTCATTTCTCAGACTGCTGTCCAACTAGCACTAACAAGATACCGGACTGAAAGATTTGTTCTGTTATTTATTATATATTTTATTCAGTAGTTAGTTATCCGGGACCAGGCAAGCATTTTCCTCTCAAAAGAAACCAACCGGCCTCAAATTCTTTGTACTAAAAATACTTTGTACTAAAAGTACTAAAAATTGTTCGTAAAATACACAACTTGTGTGGTTAAATATTTATATTATATTTTATGTTCAAAAATACTGTGGATCTCATTAATTATTTTTCAAATTGTGCGAAATGTGCGTGACAAATTGTTAAAAGCAGTAAATCAATTTATAAGTTACTATTTGAATGATGTCACCATCATGGAGGTAATATGTACCATCGCTTGGTCCATGCTTGGTCCCCATAACCCTATTTTCAAAAACAGTTTGACGTTTCATAAAGAGTTACTGACCTAGGCTCGTATTTATAAAGCGATCTCAATATTAAGAGCAATATTAAGTACCTATGGATTTGACAGGTCGTTTTGTACTGCAATGACATTTCTGATACGAACTCAAACTCGCTGTCACTCTTGAGAGCTGATTATAAATACGGGCCCTAGTGTTGTAGCCCGTACCGTAGTCGCACGTCTTACATTACCCTTCTTTTCTTCGTGCAGTCGATAACAAACAAGCGAGCGATTTTCGCTTACTTTGCACAAGGGCCTGCACCGTTTAGGTTACGGCTAGGAAGTAGCCTAGGTAATATTTCAGGTCTAGACTCAGACAGAACACTAAAAGGTTTGCGTGTCAAATTGCCGGCTAACGGAAGTCCGATATTTCCTAGGCACTGCTTTGAAGCTTCAGACTAGTGTTTCTTGTTTTAACAGCTGAATATATTTTAGCTTCATAATACCTAAAGGGTGTAAAAAAACCACTATGTTTCTTTTAACCACGTAATGTATTAGAATTAGTAATATAACACACGCACAAAAAAAAAGAGCATATGTGCCGAGCATACGTGTCAGAAGTGAAACTTCTTTGACATCGGCTCGAGCGTAACGGGATCACAATGACTTTTTTTTCCATTCATCCCATTTTTAAATTGAGACGAGCTAAAGATTTTCGCCATACACGGAATGACAATCTCCATGACGCTATATACGACGTGACGTGACGCGACCTTGAAATTTTACTCTCAAAGCGCCTAAAGAAGTTGCACTTCAAAATATATATTTTTATTAAAGTCACCCATCCCTTTTAAACGTCTAACTTTGCTAACAAAATGACAATCATCTTCCTGTACACCGTGACCACGGGTAATAAAAAAAAAAGGAATAACGGCGCCATCTTGAGATTTGACATTGAAATGACAGTTCTCTTATACTGCAAAACGTTTATTCAGAACCAAGATGGAACCAAGTTGTTCACAAATGACGTGCAACTTCCCGTATCTACTAAGTTGTTGCTGTCACGGATACGGATGTAAAATCTGCGCTCGGGGGGCTAACAAGACAGACAGACGGACAGACGGACTGGCTAATGAGAAGGTTTATTGTGTTGCTTCCAGTTTGCATTTATGGTTTAGTTTAGTATCAAAAGATGAATACTTAGCAAATATAGCAAAATGTTACAAGTGTCGATTTTAATTTTAATAACGTACAATTTGTGACAAGGAGAGCCGACCCCAGATAATTGGAAAATAGCCTAGGAGAAGAAGAAGAAGAGTACAATTTGCGACGAAGCCGATTAAAAGTACGTTAGGTCTTGGAAGTCGGTTACGAACGGCACATCTAAAAAACTTCCGAGGAACATTCCATATACGTTGTGTATTGCTGACTGCAGGCAAAACGTACTGTATATACCTATATATTTTACTCATATTTTTTATTACTTACAATGCCGCTTGGGAGATCATCAAATATCTAGGCAGTATATTTCTCTCAGGGACAAAACAAAATACAGCCTTACTAAAATGCAGCTAACTGGATACTTCGCCATACTGTCACGTAAGCCTTTCCCTGTCTCCAGCCTGTGCCTGTGTCGTGCTGAAACACTGAGCTCAGCTTATTCAGCTGCTTTTAGCGGCAGTATTGAGGATTGAACACTCTTAGAGCTTCAATAAAATGTTGGGATTTCTATACTTAATTTCATGATAATTACATCTATTATTTATTTGATGTTTATTCTACACGGGTTACATAAAAATGGCAATACACAACGCATGACGACACAGCTGATACAGAGAAATGTCTTCCAGCTCACCTACAGAAGTGAGACATCTATGATTAATCTTCGACTCTGTCACGGTCATCCCTGACCAAGGTGTCTAGAGTCAAGGGCAAACCCATTCCGAAAAAAAAATAAAAAAAAATAACAACACCTAAAAGTCAACGAGCTGTAAATGCTAGTAGAACCAAGAAGTGGTTTAGTTCAAGAAACTGCGAACTAAGCTACAGATGGAAAGCTAACGTCTTCTAAAACAGTTACATGACACAAGATTCTACAAATTGGGCTACTTCCCGTATCTAAGCCTCACTCAGCACACTAGCCCTTAGTTGCAATTCAAGTAACTTCCTCAGCAGTTTCATACTTAGGCTCGTATTTATGTGATCTCAAGTTTGAGAGCAATATTGAGTGTGGATTTGACAGGTCGTTTTGTACTGAAATGACATTTCTGATACGAACTCAAACTCGCTGTCACTCTTGAGAGCTGATTATAAATACGGGCCTTTGTTGCACTCATAACTTACTCGTGCTTGACTGGGAGTTATGAAAAAAAAATACAGGGTGTAAAGGACAACTTTCCGCCAAGTGATACTCTGGGGATACTCAGTCAAAAAAAACTGAACAACTTTCACCAGGAAAATCTTTCAGAAAAAAAATGAACAACTCGATCAGACAATTTTTCTATTTCCTGAAAGAAATTCCGAAAGTTTGCGGGAAAATGTCCTTTACACCCGGTATAGTTACAACTGCTAAGCTGTTTATCATACCGTCAATAAATTTTAATGAAGCTATTACATATTAAGCGCTAACCTAGTAATTATATCATCGTATTTCGACCTAAGAATCAAGTAAAGTTATTGGGTAAATTTCACGTTGTAGCAACTGTTTTGCCTAGGAAACTAGAATAAACAAACAAGCACTTACACCAGAAGAACACTAGAGTTCTTTATAGTCTAAAATAGCAGGGCTTCTAAATTGAGATACCCGCTTTTAAGCACGCAAGCCTTTTAGCTACCTTGCAGGTTACAAGCTAAGGAGTATGAGCTGTAGTTTCTTTTAAAATATTTATTGTTTTGAATTTGACTCTAGCCTCAAAGGCATCACTCAAATTGTGCTTTCGTATCGATATGAGTGCAGCTGTAGAGCTGTAGGTACTATGATGCTGTAGCAAGGACGAGAAACCAGTCTTCGTGAAAATCGGATTTTTCCCTTCATCCTAAGTGAATCCTATTTCGAAATTGAATCAATCAAGACTAGATCATTCGGATTTTCTGAGAATTGCACGTTACTTTGGTCACAGGATTCAATGCGTTTACTAGCTTACATGAAAACCAACAGAAAAATACACAACACACAATCAAGCCAATATCCTTTCAGAGGTAGGCAGCGGGTTAACGGTCTATTGGCATACACACAGCCTATTGGTAAGAAGATATTTAAATATACCGTAAATAAATATTTTTATAATTAAATAAAACACGATCTACGACCAAACTGAGATACCCTCAGATTAGCTGTAGCTTGAGGCACTTGAGGTAGAAATACAAGGTCAAACTGACTGGCTTCCTGGCTTAAAACACTTTAGCTGGTAACTCATACTCAATCATTTACCAGCGGCTTGTATGTTTCAAAGCTAAGCACAAAGGTATAAAGGTACAACTGGCACCTTTTACTGAAAGCACCTTTTCCCACTGCCTTAGTAAAGCCTTTTAAAATAAACTCCTGCCGGTTCTACACATTTCTAACTCAACGACAAATTGCACTGTGTTCTCTTTTTGAAAATTTTATTTATGGCCAGCAATTTCGAAAGGTATTGACAGAGGTAGAATTTATTTTTGACAAAGGCCATTACAATAACATTTTTAAAGCCCGAAAAGGCGCGAAAACAGCAAGTTTTCACTGAACTGATTCAGTAAATTCTTTCACCGTTGGCGTCGATTCTTACTGACACGCATTCGTTTCGTACTATACATAAACTAATTTGAATTACATACATACATAAAATCACGCCTTTATCCCTAATGGGGTAGGCAGAGCAAAAACTACCTAAATATATGTTGTTCCGCCACGTCTGACAAGTTTTGAGGGCTAATACAGATGATGATTGATTATGTATTATACAAAACAAAATGACCAGGCAAGTTTGTATTTTATCAATGTGACTTTTAGATGTTTGATCTTTAGTATTTTAATTATGCATCCAGCATTCTCTCATTGTAATTTCAGATGTCTAACTTCACTTCGATGTCTAAAGAAGTTACAAGAGAGTTCCCAAGAAAAATGGTAATAACTCCACCGAAAAGAGCAAAGCTCTTAAATTTACGAAAATGATGTCACTTCGACAGTGATCATGATAAAGACTGTTTTTATTTTAATTCAACAAAGTGGCAGAACAATAGTGACTTTTTCCTTCCAATTGTGTCAGCCCGAATCGACACCTGTATAATACACCGGCGGCGTGGAGGTTCGAGTTACCTCTAAAAGCAGCCTCCATAATACATTGGCTGTTCGCGACAAATGCATTTGCTTGGTACCAGTTTATTTTTAATTTATTTTAGGAGCGAGTTTTGCGCGGGAAACGTGAAATTTACAGCATTTACGGGTAATTATTATCTTGTGTTGTGGTGGTATTATGATAATAATGAAATTATTGTCAGTTAGTAAAAATAGTAAGTATTGATACTTTCATAATAATACAATTGTAAAAGGATAGAATATAACCAACTGCATTATGTTATGATGCTTAAAGGTGTTGATGCTCTGCTTACCCCGTTAGGAACTGTGTTGCGATGTATATTTACGTAGAAATAGGAAATTGACTCATAAATAAATTAAATAAGTAAGTTTGTCATAAAATTTAATAATCTCTGACCTTTGCAAGTTCCAAGAATACGAAAATCCAATCTCGAAATTCCACAAAGTAAAGAAACTCGGGGTTATGAAAAAATATTAGAAAACTGGCTTTTTGGCCTACGGTTTCACCCGTAGCTTAACGAGTTTTCCCGTAGAAAAAAATATTTTCCCGCGGTAAAAAGTTGAGCATGTTTTTATAATACTTATTGCTATGAATAATATTAGAAATAACAAATCAAAAACTTCATCCGCCGACAGGATTTGAACCCGCGTCTTTGGAAAACCGGCCCAACGCTTTAACCATCTAAGCTACGGCGGCTTAGTTTTGAGCGGTGAAATTAGTGATCTGTTATTTCTTACTCGTCAAGTGGACGCTAGCGACATCTGTCGTATAATGTTTCAACAATACAATTATGACTAGTCCTTCATTGCAGAAGGAATTCAAGTCAATCAATGATACCACTACACTTTTTAAATTTATTATAGATTTTTTGCACTCACAGTGCTATATTAAAATACACACAGTGTTATGCTATATCAAAACTAAGCCGCCGTAGCTTAGATGGTTAAAGCGTTGGGCCGGTTTTCCAAAGACGCGGGTTCAAATCCTGTCGGCGGATGAAGTTTTTGATTTGTTATTTCTAATATTATTTAGAAATAATATAGCACTGTGAGTGCAAAAAATCTATAGTAAATTTATTGCTATGAATTGGTAAGCTCGTATAGTAGTTAGCGAGTTAGATTACAAACAAACAAATCTTCCATCTTATTAATATTATCTGCTCCGCAAAGCATTTTTTAATTTAAGGTTCTGAAGGAAAGTTAGCGGATAAATAGTAAATACAGGACGGGTTTATTAAAACTTGGTCTACGGGCCGCTACGACGACGCTACGAACAGCTACGGCGTAGCTCGTAGCAATATTGTTTTAATAAACAAAAATTGTCTAAGGAAGGTTATTTTATTATAAAATAATGCTGTTGTTTCTAGCGGCATCATATTTAACTTTTTTTAAGATAGCGCTGTCACTTTCTCAGCTTTGACATATGAAAGAGATAGCAAATAAACACATGACCTTAGACGCTTGAAAAAGGAATTTTAAGAAGTGAGCATAGAGCGTGCCCTCTTATTTTAGGTAGGTACGTCTTATTAGCAATTTTACATCAATTTAGGACTGTCAATGTTGTGTTTCTTTGCTATCTCTTTTATATGTCAAAGTTGAGAAAGTGTCAGCGCTATTATAAAATTAGCCAGAATCGACAGCAATAGCGAAACGCTTCAAAAAATTTGCTTCGCGCAAATTATTTGCAATTAAAGCTGCGGATGAATCGAAGATTGAAAAGCTAGACCAAAATAACTTTAACTTGTATATTTTAAGGGTTACGTACTTAGTGAAGTCTGGAATAATTTGATGGAATCTGAGACTGACACCAGATGCTAGGGACCTATTCAAAGTTCCCAGACACTATTAACCTAGTTCTTAAGCAGTTAGCTCTAATCGAATCTGAGAGATTTTCTGTCGTGGGGTATATCAGGGCAGAAGACCCGATGAACCATTTTATTATTAAACGATAAACAAGTGTTATTCATATTGTTTTTTTATTTTTTACAATTCTTCCATTTGGGAAGGCGAAGAGCGTGAGCCCATGCAGCCTAGTCTTCAGAGTGTATTTTCTTCTGTCTTCTTATACCTAATCTAACCTACGCTAACCTAAATATTTGACACGGCTTACTTGTTTGTTGTGAGACAAGGCTTGTGCCTCGTCGTTTTTTTTTTTTTTTCTCCGACTAAAAGTCACACGCCTTGTCTCACAACAAACAAGTAAGCCGTGTCAAATATTCAACCCGATGAACTATTGGATTTCGAGGTTTTTGACCAAGTGAGAAGCATGTAACGTGTTCTGTGGGTAAAGTTGTTTGATTTCGCTGACGCATACCGCATAGTTGAGTTTTGGTAGATAGTCAAAAACTTCCATGCTGGACTGGGAGTGATAGAAAAACATATAATATGCCAGCTGCATCTCCTCCCGTGCATGCTGTAAAAATCAGCTAAGGGAATCGAGGGTTTCAGTGTATTACAATTTAGGCGATGGGCTGACAACCCGTCACTATAGCAATATACATAATCATCATCTGTATTAGCCCTCGAAACTTGTCAGACGTGGCGAAACAACCTATGTTTAGGTCGTTTTTGCTCTGCCTACCCCATTAGGGATAAAGGCGTGATTTTATGTATGTATGTATGTATGTATGTCAAAAACTTCTGGACAGATTCCAGAAATTCTTTCATCATACCAAAGCTACGTTTACCCTGCCCAAGTAACATTTACAACTTTCTACCGCGGAAAAATATCTGGTTCCCACGGGAATACTTATTGAAACTCGTGGGTGAAACTGTCGCGCAAAGAAACACAACATTGACAGTCCTAAATTGATGTAAAATTGCTAATAAGACGTACCTACCTAAAATAAGAGGGCACGCTCTATGCTCACTTCTTAAAATTCCTTTTTCAAGCGTCTAAGGTCATGTGTTTATTTGCTATCTCTT